>PVHY01013061.1:0-42520 GCA_004024945.1 Uropsilus gracilis | reverse complement strand
CCAAACAACAATTTGCAGAAAAATGGGAGGAGTGACTGAAGGGGGGGATACAGAGGGGGATATGGAGGGAGGAGGAAGTGGGATACAGAGGGGGATATGGAGGGAGAAGGAGGGATCAATTAATGCACAATTGTGACAAATCAATAAAATGAATTAAAAAAAATAACCACCTAATATGATATCTTTTCTTCAATGCTATTTTCAGCTTCTTCAAGCCAATGTGGTCACTATGTCTTCCATAATCAAAAAGTGTCATTTATAAAATAATCATGGTACTTATTAAGTTGAGGCTATTCAAGGGGCAATATTCTCCATTGCAGAAGAAGCCCACAAGGTACAGATACAATGGGTTAGTCATTCATCTTGGTAATTATAGCCCTTAGTACAGGATTGGTACATAGAAGGTGTTCGTTGAGTTGCATTCTGCTTTGTGATTAAGAATGAAGATAGGACTGAGGAGAGAGCAGGGAGCGATTCAGGGAAGAAGGTCAAAAAACCACATGATGTTAGCTCAACAAGGTAAGTAGCTAGAGAACACAAATTTGAAAGCACCCATACCTGATGAAACCCCCTAGAAAGGAAGGAGGGTGCCCAAACTTCCACCTTCAGTCGTTCCTTCTCAGAGGGTCAGGGGATAACCATGTATGAGTAGAAGTTCACAGTGACTCTCTGATATTTTCTTCCACCTTAATATTCCCCAAATCTGTCATATCAGAAGTTTATCTATAACAGTTATATAACTAAAATTCCATAGGATAATATGAGATATGTTGTAAGCAATCAAACAGTTAAACTGAGAAAAGGGTGTGCCTAAGAACATTCTGAGAAATTGCCCTCTACCAGGTCTCTATCATTAATCCTGGCTTAAAAAGGAGGAGAAATGCAGATGTCTCTGTGATGTCTCCAGATAAGAGCCTTTTTTTAGATGTCCAGTCAGGTTGGTTAATAAGAAATTTTCAGCTAGACCAATTTCTATGATCAGGAATCTCACATCAGAGTTATGGCTGATTTTGTATCTAAGGGCTTATATTCATTTGTAGAAAATGGTCACCATTCCCAACCCCCATCATCATGGAATATTTCTGTTTAATGTTCACATCTCATATTTTATAAACAGATTTGAGTTATTCCTAAGCAAGCTAGGTATTTTATACTTCAGGGAGCTGTGCCTCTCAAATCAGAACTGATCTGGAATGCATTCATTAAGTAACAGTAAAAAGCAGGATTCATTAGTCAAGTACTGTTTACCCCTCCTGCTCTTCACATTTAAAAAAAAAAAGTGTAGGAAGATCTCGGAAAAACAAACCACTCACTAGAAACATGTCTAGCTTGCTTCTTCTACAAACATGCCTAAGTTACAAGTTGCTGTCTGCATATCTTGGTAGTTCTGGAGTTATATTCAACATTTTGTCTTTATTATATAAATATGGGCATAGAAACAGTCCTAATTGGAGATAAAAGCAAATACACAATAATTTTTATTTCTGTTTCACTTGTTATTTTAGTCTTTGCTTTATTCTCTTGAAGACCAATAATAGTCACAAACTGGCTCATGATAATAGATTTCCAAATTTCTATCTTGTGCATATATTGAGACTTATTATAATCCCAAACATTTATTAATCCAATAGGAGACTAGAAATCCATCTTGTGAATAAGAGAATAAACACTAGCTGCATGTATTCTCTTGTAAGTTCTTTCATCAATATTTTCATTTGTCAACCACTGGGTCTGCTACTGTCAGTCAAGTCAGCAAAAATCAGATTCTTAAAAGAACACCAGTATCATGTTCATGGATATATACTTCTGCTTTTTTTTGTTGATATTAACTGCCTCATTCTTAATAATCAGAAAATGATGATTATTGGTCTTATTGAGAGTGATTAATAGTAATGAGTGTGGGTGTCATTAACAAGCTTGTTTCACAACCACCAGCTCTTTCTGTGTGGTACTTGTAAGGACTACTCCAAACTGTGACTGTTGTCAGTTTTCATGCAGAATATCCTGTTTGCAGATGTTCCTTAGATTTGATGGAGAAACAGGCTATCATTTATCATGGTAACCTGCCAGCTGGCTCCTTTGGTTGTTCCAATTGTGCCACATCTGATTCACTTTGCTTAAACTGGTGATTCCTGCATTAAAACCAGCATCAACTCTCTTCCTAAAGGATCCATTTTTCAGCTCATTGTCCAAAAAAAAAACAAAAAAACAAACAACTTCTCAGATTCAGCTTTTGGAGAAGTTCATGATACAGAACCCAAAGTGGAAACGGCTTTCTTTTGTCTTTGGAAACAAACCTTGAAACAGGTAGGTTTGGATTTATAGGAAAAAGCTTACACAAATTAAGTGGAATATAATAAGTATCTCCAGCAGAGAGAAATAAGTGTATCTGGGAAGCAGGAAGATAAAGAGGATTTGATTAAGACTGGGGTAAATGGGTACACATACATCTCTTGGTGGTAGCTTCTTGGTGACAGTTCTAAGGGCATGAAGGTCACTGGAATGGCAGACATCACACTTTCCATCCTCACCAGTCACAGCACAGTACAGAAAGTCCTGAGCAGCTGGGTCAGTAATTGTGTTCATTGAAACAGTGGACCTCTGAACATGGGACCAAAGATGAAGTAGACATCCCCTATGTTTGGGAACTGCATAATACCTACTTTTGATCTATCTTGATAAATGAGGACTCCAACATAGACTAAAAATAGCACAGCTATATTAGGACTTGGAGCCAACTTTAACTTGCTTTCAAAAAAGACCTTGAATTCTTCTTACACGACTGAATTTGTGATGCACATGATCTTTTCATTCTTTAGCTGTATGCTTATACTTCTTCATAAAAAGAAGCTAGACAAAGCACTTAAAATATCACCAAGATTCAATTCTGAGATGTTCTCCCTTGCAACTATTCAACTTGGTCACTACTGAGTGAAAACAGTAATGGATAATACACAGAAGACTGAATATGGATGTATTCTAGTAAAAGCTTATGAATTCAAAATTTGAAGTTCACATGTTCCAAAATATTAATTTTTAGTCACACAAAACTATAAAAACTAACAGTAATGTAGTACAAAAACAAGGGGTAACTGGATAAGTTTGGAGATTGCTTATGTAGATGGTCTCTGGTTTTAACTATGAACAATATAGGGTAATTTAGAGATCTCCACTGGGATTCTGATCCCACTAATCTTGACTTTTTAATCTATTGTATGAACACTGAATGTCAAGTCATTAAAAATCTCTAGACATCACATTTATCATCTCATACCTGTGACAGTGGAGGAAAGATGGTATATATTGTCTTTAGTTTGAAATTCTATGAAGTTCAGTTTTGTCCACTCATCCCAAATATTACCTTACTGGCAAATATTATACTTGTATGAAATGATTTGCATATCTTGTTTAATTTTATTGAATCAATAGTGTCAAATTTTACATGTGCACAAATATCTATTAATTAAACATTAATAGATAAAATTAATTAATAGAAATTAATTAATAGTTAAAATTTAATTAATAGATAAAAAAGAGAAGAGCATTTATTTTTATCATTGAAAAGAGAAAAGCATTTGTCTTGTTAGAAAAATAATGAAGATAAGGACATTTTAAAGAAATTTCAAAACTAAAGACATAATTTCATTTTCCTGGAAACTGCAAACAATTCCTCAGAGAATCCCCTTTTCCTTACAAATACTCTTAAGGAAAATAAAGATGTTTGAGAGAAATAAAATGAAATCTTATTAACTGGAATTTATAATAAAATGATCTTACAGGAACTGCAATATTTATGAAGAAGGATTTTGCTCTATGAGTTAAGAAGGTAAAATTAATTGAGGTAAGAATGCTTACAGGTTATTCAATCAAGACTACTGCATTAAGGTTTTATATATTTATATAACTGTTATATATAATATATAACTATTATATATAATAGTTATAGCATTGCTTTGCAAAAGATCATGTTAATTACCATCCTTTTAAACTTGAGATAGTATTGGTTTATAATACAGCATATGATTTAGGTAAACAAGCTCACACTTCTTTAAATATATGTTAGTTAATATACGTCACATGACATCCATTGTCAAGGAACCCAGAATCCTTCATCATGATGCACTGGGTTGCCTTCTCCTTTTGCTGCTCATCGAATCTTCCCCCTTCAATAGACTCTACTCTGCAGACAGATTTCTATAGTTTATTTCGGTTAAGTTTTATCTGTTCCTTTGTTTTGCTTATCTATGTTCGTCCTATGAATGAAGTCACCCAATATTCTTCTTTCATCTTCTGACTTTGATAAAAAGGAAATCATGATCTTGGCAGCAATTTCTTAGAAATTGATCATTGTTGTAGGAACACAAAGGCTATTATTTGACAATAATGAGATGATTATTTGACAATAATCTGAGATTTGACAATGTTTTACACATTTTGCAAATTCAAATGTCTTCTTCTTCTTCCTCAATATTTCATGTTGTTGAGAGTGTACATTCTTTGTACTTAGCCACAAATATTTGAGAAAAAAAAACCACAAGAAAAAACTTGATAGTTTAAATTAAAAAGCAGCAGAGGGCTTGTCAGGAATACAAAGAGGGAAGTGAACAAATGATTCAGTAAAATTTTCTCAAACAGAGAAACATTAAATTTCAGCAAATTTGACAAAGAAAATGAAAGTCCTATCTGAAACTTGAGAATGAAAAGGAATTTCCTGTTATATCAGGTTCCATTGATTCCTAAATTAATAGGGCCTTTCTGATGTTTTAAAGATGAAAATATTATTTGAGGGCTACTTTGAGTTGCAATTATAATTTGAATGAATATTCTAAATTAGAAAATTTTTAAATATGCATACTCAGATTTCCTTGATGAGGTGAACTGACTTTCTTTCTTAAAGAAAGAAATCTCCAAGTACATAAGAATTTCCATTGGCACAGGATTAGACTTGTGACAATGCATGAGCTTGTTTTCTTAGAAGTGAACTTCTCACCAGCACTTTATTGGGTGAGAGATGGCAGTACAAAGAGTTTTTTAAGCATATATGTTCAAACAATATGCTGGTCTTATTTGTAACATTTCTTTGCCATCCAGGGCTCAAGGAAAGAAAGACCAAGACACCATACATATATGTAGTTAAAGATACAGGGAAGAGGAAAAAGAAAACAAGGGCTTCTTTTTAGTTTGAGTTTAACTTTTATTGGATTTGGACTTCTGGACCATTAAGTAAGTCAGGACAGGTTCAGAGATCCAAACCTACCTGTTTGAACAAAACTCTTTTCTCTATTCCTTTGCTATCATGGGTTTTTACTATTTTTAAACTTTTTCCAATTAGTTAAAAATCATATCTTTGCATTTTTATCATGCAAATTGATTATTAATGGGTCAGGGTATTTTCCATAAGCTCACTGGTGAAATTTTTTCCCCCTTAGTTTCCCACTTGAATGTTGCATTTACTTTTCAATGTAAAATTTTTATGGAATTTTAACATACATGTAGATAGAAGAGGAAACAATCAGGATAAAATAACAGAGTATGAGTAGCACCCTGAGAAATCCTTTTTGTGTCCCCTTCTGGTCAACAGCCACCATTCCCAAAGGTAATGACTAACCCCTGCATTCTCATCAGGGACAATACTGCTCCTGAAGGGGATAAATTGGTTCCTGAGGTGGGGAGATGTCTTCCTTTCTTAATATATGAAGCACAGTTATCCATGCACTACACAAGCGGGTACACATTATGTCTCTGTTATTAAAATTTCATTGAAGAGTGCTCATAAAAACATTACACTGTTAGTACTATGCTGCTTTGCTTGTCTTGAACTTAGTCAAAATTTTGACTAACTTCTTACAATACAGTGTCCTTTGTCTACCTGATTTATAAAACTTTTGCATGTTAAGAATATTAATTTTTAGTCAGATATATTGGGAGTGACTTTTCTAACTTTATTGTTTGACTTTTAATTTTCTTGACATTATCTTATGAATTGAAGTTCATATGTTTCAGTTTGTTGGACCTTTTTCGTAAGGTTTCTGGGAGTAGTTTCTCTGGTTCTTTGGAGCATGAAGAGACAGTAGACCACTGTTTCAATGAAGGTTAAGAAATCTGAAGGGTAAACATCTGTGGTCTATGGCTGAGTTGGGAACAAGCTGCTTTTCCTTCAGAGGACTGTCTATTTTCCATGGAGCAGGGTAGACCATGTGGCACAGTGTCAGCCTGGAGGTCATTTGAGATGGATCTTTTTCATCTCAGAGGACATTTTGCCCAGTGAGGTGAGTTCTGTGGAAATATCAGAGGTAGTCACAGACTGCAGATCACAGGCATGATTGTAAGTGATAAACCAAAGAAGAAGCTGCTATGGTCCGAATGCTTGTGTCCACTTCAAGTTCAGATGTTGAAAACATAATGCCCCACAGGATGATATTTAGAGGTGGGACTTTTGGAGAATGATTAAATCATGAGGGTGGAGTCCTCATAAACAGGATTATAAAAGGCCCATATAAAAGACATCTGAGAGAGCGATCCATCCCTTCTGCCATGTGAGGATACAACCAGAATTTTGAAGAAGTCCCTCACCAAACTAGGCTGCACTTTCAGCCTCTAGAAATGTGAGAAATAAATTTCTGTTGTTTAGAATTCATTTAGTCTGTGGCATATTGTTGTAGTAGCTCCAGCGGACTAAGAACAGAGGTATCTAATCAAGTGAAATATAGTTTGGTATTTCTAGGAGGGCCCTTATCAAGGAACTCACACAAGTGTGTTTTGTATTTAAATTCTCCAAGTATATTCATTTTGTTCATTCACTTTCAAATATTTTTATATAGTTATTTTTAATGGTGGTTTTTTTTCATCTTTCAATTCAGAAATGTATTTGCAATTTATCTAGGTGTAACTTACCTAGATATATGAGATATAGATCTAATTTATTTGCTTCTATGATTGACTTGTTATCATTCACTAATTATGATATAACTGATCATTTCCAGTTTGGTTGAAATATTATTCTTATTTATACAAATAAGTGTGCCAATATTATATACAGTAAGTTCATCTAAACTTGTGGTTGAGACCCATATACTTTTAACATGGCCATTAATGATCAAGATTGTAACCAACTTGCAAATTCATTTGGCAGTACTGATAGAAATGTAATATTGTCTTTTCTTTCTAGGTTGTGGTATCTCATTCTGTTGTTTTTCAAGACTTCTTTTAAGTTATTAGGAAAACTTTTGTACTTTTGTTTAAACAGGTTGTAAACATTCAAAATAAGTTTAACGGCCTAAACATTTCTTATTTGTACTTGTATTTATTAATAATATCAATTTACCCAATATATTCTCTTACTGATTGCTGATTATTGACCTTACTGTATGAATTAAAAAAAAGGTCTTTATTGAATGTGGGTCTTTATTGAATATTTCTAATATATTCCTCATTATTTAAATAGGTGGAATGAAAGTAGATAGGTTAAAACCATGTCCTTTCTATTCAGCTTCCTCTATTCTCTACAATTATACTAAGAACAACCTCTTCAGAGGTCTCCTTTGCTTCTTATAGATAACAGCTTTGAAAAACAGAGGCATAACCAATTATTATTTTTCCTCCTCTTTTGTTTCACTTAGCAGTCAGTCAATAAATACGTAATGGTTTAACAAATGAAAAAATAATGAATAATTATTTTTATCTGTTATTTCCAAAGTTTATTTAAAAATGGTGGTTAAAAAAGACATTTTCTTTTCCCCTGATTCTAAAATGAAAGTTTTTAACATCATCATAAGGTATAGTACAGTTGCTTAGCTTGGGGTAAACATTTTTATTTCATTCAGGAATCTCCTATCCTAATTCTACTGAAAGTCTTAAGAAATATGTACTGACATTTATACATGTTTTAGCAACATCTATAATGATAATCATGTTTTCTTTTTGAATCCTTCAATTATGACATAATAAATTATCTTATTATTAAACTAATTATCCTTATTGTTCCCTGAATTTATTTAATCACTGTATCTTGCTGTTGGAATATATGACTATATTTTGCCAATTTCTTTTCTAACCTTTCTAAATAATATTGCTTTAAAATGTTCCTTTTATTAAGTATTTATTTGTCAAGTTTTGGGATTAAGATTGTGCTATTTCAAAAGTTGTCAAATCCAGCTGCTTGTTAAAATCAGCTGTAGTAACTTACTAAAATACAGCTGTCTCAGCCCAATAGAAATATGCTTCTGTAATTTGCAAGTTTCTGTTTTACCCTTTAATGATTCAACTCTTATTTTCCTTTTATTATTGCATTGGTTGCTTGGTTTACTAGCTCTAGTTTTTCCTTTATTAGAAAAGTGAACATGTATATTTTTCTCTAACACTAGACTAGGTACATAAGGAATTCTTATGCTATTAGTCTCAAAATATGTTGTAACTATTCCATATCTCTTTAATTTGGTTATTATTTTGGAGAAGCATTTCATTCATTTGTGTGATTTATAAAAAAGAGTTTTTGTCTTTAATTTTGTTATTAATTTTTAGTTTTATTTCACTTTTATACAAAGTTGGGGCTTATGTAGATCTTTTTGTGAAATTTAATCAGATTTTCTTTGTGGTATAATATATGGCAATTTTTTTTTTTAAATTTGACAACTAAAATTATGAAATATATGTCTTGGTAATATGAGCTTCAGCATTCAATGAATGTATATTAAATTCAACAATTACATCTCTAGTGCCCTTTTTCTTTTCTTTCTTTGCTTCTGCATTTTTAAGGGTTAGGAGAAAACTATTGATCTATACTTTTTCAATTTTTAATATTTGTTGGTTTTGTTTCTAGTCAGTCTGTGGAATGTTAAATTGACTCATATGACATTCAAAAACTTTTGTAATATCCTGCTAGTTTTCTGTTGCATAGAAAAGTAAACAGTCATATAGATCTCTGCTGTGTAACTCCATGGACAAAGACATAAAAGTTATGTCTACTTTCATTAAAAGTCACATTATTTTTATAAGGTGAATCTATAAAGTTTAATGATTCATAATTTAAGCATAACTTTTGCTTTCCTTTTTGATTCTTGTTTGTACCACACATCAGCTTTGCTTATTTATTTTTGCAGTTTCAGTTTGTAGTTAAGATTCATATGAATTTAAGTCACATGAAAGTAGAAGAAGCAACTGCATCACTTTGCCCCAGGGGTTGCTGTACTGTACCTTCCATAGTTCAATGTATATATTGAAATGAATAACTTTCATACAAAAAAATAATCATTTTTTTAGGTAAAGAATTTCAAAGACTGAACATGAAAATAACTTAGTGTTGATATGTTATTGTTTAACTTTAATATTCAGCCACTGTGAACAATTTATATGTATCTTCATCTCAGTGTTGAAAATTTAAAAGTCTAGGTAGTTTCAGAACTTGTCTGCAGCTGTTCTACCATGTTTCCAGTGAAAAAATTCAAGACAAGTCAGTTTAAAAACAGGATTCTAATTATCACTGTTTTCATTTTTGATAAGCTATTCAGTCTAGCTCACAATGTAATATCACACTACTCACTAAAAATTTCTAATTTTTCATAGCAAACAAAGTGATTATGAAAAACAAATCTGCAATTACCAAAGATGCCAAACACAGGACACAGTTTGAAGAAGAATCGGATTAGGGAAATTTTAATAAAAAATAATTTAGACTGTAAGAATTTAAAATAGCTCAGATTTTTAAAATTCTTGATGATGACTCCAAGTGTTTTTTTTTAGTCTACTGGATGTTAATATCATATAAGAATACAATCTTCCCACTTTCATCAACCTGTGGAATTTTAAATTGATTCACAAGAGAATCAAAGCCTCTACTAATTCCATATTCCTGTTTTTTTTTTTTTAGTTGTACCTGAAAGAAAACATTAGTAAATCAGTTCACATCTTTAAAACAGTGTTTGCAATTCTATTCATATCTGTATGGAAGCATATCAATGTTTTGGGTTCTGTTTTAATGTTTGCAGGTATAGATTTAACTAACAAATTTACTGTTGGCCTCCTTTTTTACAGCTCCTTCCACAGACTCGAAGTCCTAATTGGTTACTGAAGCTATTTTGGTAAAGAAAGGGGGAACGAGATACTTAGTTGGAATGCATCCATAAAATCTGTCTACTTTTCATTTGTTAAGGCAAATTTAATTACCTGGCTATTTTTATTTATTTATTTATTTTTAATCAAAGCACAAAATTGAGTTCAGGGTTTTTTTTAAGGTTTGGTCCTTGCTATAGGTAAATATGTTATAACCAAATATTTTTGGTTAAAATAATGTGCATGGTTGTCAATCCTTTTTATTATGTTTTAATTACTTCCTCTTGACTTATTTTTTTCATTTAGTTTTCCTATTTTGTAATATGATTTTTTTTTTATTCTGTGGACATCAGAAACTATTTTAAAAAGATCTGGAGAGTTATTTTTCAAAATGATTAAGTTCTTAACAATTTACTTACTTTCAGTTCCTCAAGAAGCTCTTTGGGTTACTAAAATTCTTAAACCTCTGTAGTCTTGAGTTTTTATTGTTAATTCATTGTTTCTGTCAAATATTTTTTTAAAATTATAAAACCTATGCTTTCCAAAACATACTTGTACTTCTTGAAATAAATGATATTCAAAATAATACTAAAAATCCTAAGGTTACTAATTATGCTACAAAATATTTTCAAATATGCTGTTTTTTTTACCTACTTATATCTTTGTTTTCACTCCTTTTATATACTGAAAATGAGTATGAGTAGCTTCTATTTTGCTGACTCATTCTTGAAATTTGTTAAAATCTTCCTAGATCCTGAGCTAGAGAGACCAAAGAAGCAGGTAAATATAAAAAGCCCAGTGATTTGGAAGTATAAGTAGCTAGAGAAAGAAGTTGGGCTGTGGCTATTTTCTTCATTTCTGCTTATTTTTCCCAACTTTCTTTAGTCTGAAGAATCCAGGAACCCATATTATGAATTTGGTTTCCACTGGAGGCAAACCTTGCCTGCATTCAGCTGCCTCCCCTCTACTTCTGTGGCTCTGAAGACAGAGTGTTCTGATTCACTGAGTTTGGGGTACACCATAGATAGGGATGTGTTTTCTATCCAATTCACTATTGATCTTGATATTGGGGGTCATTCACACCAGATGAAATATCTCCAGAAACACTGCCATGTTTTTTATGACTTCAGGTATCTCAGTTTCTGTAATTCTCCATGTGGGGCATCTTGAACATGTCAGCTTATCTGAGTAGAACCTTTCTTTTAATTCTGTTTATATCCCCAGTCCTCTTGCTTCAAAATGAAGACAAATTGGATACCTTCCTTAAGAAATCTGGGCAACCAAAGACTAACTGTAGAGCTTTAGCTAAGTATTTACAGAATGTATGGCAAAAAACTCATATTATTATTGGTTGAACAGGTCTGCATAATTATATTTGTTTAAAGCTTTCTGCTATTTAAATGTTGAAGGTCATTTAACTAACTTTCCATGAATGGTAAATCCCTTTTCAGTGGATTTAGTTCTGATTGTTAGATTGAAACTGACCTGTTAGGTGGTATATATTTTCCTGGTTGGGATACTTCTATAGTGGAAAAGCTGAGCTAGATGTGAGTCAGATTAAATAACTATAGTAGGCACATCACTTAGTCACCACAGTCCTCAGGCTCCTTCTTCAGAAGATGGGAATAATATTACCTGTGTTGCCTGCTACAAGATTTTTGTGAGGAAACAATAAACAAGAAAAGAATGTGCAGGAATTACAACACACTCTACAGAGCCAGTTTGCATCTCTTTCTCCTTAAAGTAGAGAGGAGCAGAAATTTCATTTATGCAATTTCCACTCCTCTAAAAGTGGAGCTGAAACAATGTTTCAACTAAAGGCAAAATAGCCAGAATTTACCCATCCATCCATCCATCCATCCATCCATCCATCCATCCATCCATCCATCCATCCATCCATCCATCCATCCATCCATCCATCCATCCATCCATCCATCCATCCATCCATCCATCCTCTCATTCATTCATTCACCCCATCCATTTATCCATTCATTCATTCATTCATTCATTCATTCATTCATTCATTCATTCATTCATTCATTCATTCATTCATTCATTCATTCATTCATTCATTCATTCATTTATTCAATACAACTGTCAACAAGGTCAATTCCTCTCAGCATGGACCTATGCTTTAGTAACAAAGATGATCAATACACAAGCACAAAAGAAAGGTCATTTCATTCAGTGATGGATACCAATGAAAATTTGGGGAAATTGTCAAATCCAAATGGGAAGTTATTGTTCAGTAGGTATAAAGATTCAGCTATATGAAGTGAATAAGTTATAAAATCTTCCTTTAAAACATGTAGTCTATACTTAACACTATATAATGCACTAAACATTTGTTAAAAGAGTAGATCTCATGCTAAATGGTCTTACCACCAAAAAAGGGGGCACAAAGGAATTTTCTGGGGTGATGGATATGTATATCCCTTGATTGTGATAATGGCTTCACAAGTATTTGCATATATCCAAATATATATGTACATCAAATGGTATACACTAAGTAAGTACAAATGCTTGAATATCAATTATACTGCAATTAAAAAAATCTGTTAAAAAGAGAAAATTCAGAGAAAGGTCTCAGTAAAAAAAAAAGACAGACAAAAGAGGTACAATAATTGTTACATAGTGAGGTATGAGCCATTATTATTTTCTAGAGAAATAAAATCTGTAATTAATATACTGCCTGGCAACAGTATAATGTTTGAAATATCCAAAATGGCTTCATTATACTTTTTTCTTTTTGCACTTAGAACAAATCCTTTAGGTACACAATCAAGATACAATTTAAGTTTGAGAAAAAGCCACAAGGAATAGGACTCAATTGGACAAAATTAGAACTAGTGAAGCTACTTACCCATTTCATTTCTGGTGCTGGCCACACCTGAGCCATATTCCTGTAGAACATCCTTTATTGTCTTCATAGATTCATCATATTTGGCTGCCAGGCCAAGGAAGTTATAGGAACCCATATTGATGACATCTTTGATGACTCTTCCAGTAAATCTATAGAAACAAGGGCAGATGAACACAAAGGGCTTACTCATTTAATATCATCCTAATGCCTCATAAAAGACTCACAAAGATCTTGGGTCTGCATCAAATCATATATTTTCTTTCCTGACTTGTCTATCGTTACCACAAATGGTTTGCCCGTAGAGAAAAATAACCCCATGAGAAAGCTGGGCAGAATTTTGGAAAAGGTATCTTGAGCCCTGGATTGTCACATAGCCCTGGGTTCCCTTGGCACTAGCCTTTAGGATACATGTGTTCTGGCTTATATTCTACCAAGAACTTTCTAAATGAGAGTTGTGGTAATCATATCTCTTTCAGCAAAAAGTAGATGGGTATAAATTGTCGAGGAAGGTGAAAAGGGGTTTTCCTGGCTGACTGTACTTCCTATTGACAAGGGTCTTATTTTTTAATTGTAATATAAAAAAGCAGCCCTAATGACTATGTGATTTCCCCTACTAGGATGATTAGGTCTTGTGAAGGGCTAAGTGATAGAAGACTTTTTTCAAACTTTTTTTTTTTTTTTTACTGATCCATACATAATCCTACACAAGGATTTCACTGAAAAGATGTTCTTTCACCAAACCCCTCCAGATGGTTTCCTCACCTAAATGTCCAGTTGTAGTCATCTGACACCCTCTCCATCACATCGAACTGAGGCCCTGGGGCACTGCAGATTGGCCGATTCCAGTTGTCTCTGATTCTCATGTAAAGGTTCCGGGTATAAAAATTCTCAAAGTTTTGATATAGTGGCACAAAATTCTGTTTTAAAAGAGGCAGAAGATTACCTTTGGTTCTTACTTTTTGTATCTTACATGCAATTGAAAATCAGAAGAGTTGAAAGTCATACATAAATTCCCATCTGCAAATAATTTTTGATCAATGGTCTGAGTCAGGATACAGGAGGGGTATAAGATAACTCTGTGAGTTTTCTATCTGTAAAAATTTACATTTAATGGGGGGGGGGAGTAAACAATGTGGCAAATAAAGGTAACTGAGATGACAGTTTAATACAAGTCCCAAAATAATCAGTGGGGAGCTGTGCATGTCTAAAGCAGTTCAATTGGAAAAAAAAATCAGTTGGGTGTTAATTTGGTCTTAAATTTTGAGAATATAAATAGTGTTACTCATAGTGCTTTTAGAACTGTGGATACAACCAAATTGTTGGAAAGGCTGGCAAAACTTGAATTAGCTGTCTCATAGTCAAGGGTCTAAAAACTGAAGATAAGCTCATGGAGATAGCTGGTTTTTCTCACAGTTGAAGTAGCAGCACAGTTTAATGGAACAAATAGTAATCCATGCTTGAGGGATCTGCAATCCCAATGAGGCTTAAAGCAAGACATACCGAACTTTGACATCTAACACTTAAAGGCTAGTACAAGACAGGCTGTGCAAAGCCTTGTTTTAAGCCAAGTGCTTCTGGGGTTTGAGAGCCTGAGGGAGAATCAAATCTTGCGGAGAAACCAAGGTGGCATTACGTAGGAAGGGATTTAGAGGTAGGCACTGAAGTTGGAATGAGATTTCCATGGGCAAGATAACTGGAGAAGGCATTCAGGTTATGCTCAAAATGTGGAGTGTAATTGAGAAAAATGGTTTTGAATAAAACATAGATTAGACCCTGTTACTTTGCCCAGAACATACAGTGGCTGCTACCTCACTTGGAATCAAAGCCAAGGTTTGACTGGTCTGACTCCCTGTTACCTCTAATCCCATTCCCCATTCCCTGCGGTGTGGCTGAAACTGCAATGTCAGCTGGACATAGAGAGTAGGTAGCCATACAAGCAACTCAGAAATTACCCTGTAGGCAATAGGAGCCACATAATAACTGGGAACTCACTCTCAGTCTCCCTCTTATCTTTGAGTTCTTGCTTTCCTGTTTCTTATGAGGTGAAAATGATTTCCTAAGGGAGGACCACAAGAAAAGATTTTTGTGGGAGGACTATTTAGTGCTACTAGCTTGGCCCACTCATCTCCTGAATTGTTTCTTTCCAGAAGAAAATCAACAGTCTATAAGTTTGAGGGTCAGGTACTGCATTCAAACAAATATTAGTCTTTTCTGTCATTTCACCCTTTGGTTTTCAGTGACAACCATTACTTGTGGGGAAGTGGTAAGGTGACTGATTATCTATAAAAATATCGATAATTATATACTAGCTATTATATGTGACTTTGAACAATGGTTGGGAAATTCTCCTGGTAACATTTGACTGTTGAAAATGTCAGAGCAAATGCTTTGCTTTTAGATAGCTAAATACCCTGACACAGGCTTTATTATGGTTAAAGCTACAATGGTTTGGTGATCAAATATATCAATGTATGTTCTAATGAGGAAATGAACATATACTTCAGAGGAAAGGAAATTACAGTATTCCAAGAAATTTTTTTCCAAGCTATTTCTTTCTTGGTTTAACAACATTAAAAATAAACATTGCTGATGGGTGGATTACTTGATAGCCCCCACATTTGTGTTTTTTAAAAATTTGTTTGCTTTTTAAAATTTATTTGAAATGGCATCATATAAACCCACCTTATTTGAAATAAAGAGAGCAGGTATGTAAGTAATGTATCGAGTTTGAATAGAATTCTAATTTTTGATTTTATGAAAAATCTTATCCAAAGTAGGTTAATAGTTTAGGAGAGAAGTTAACACTTGCTTTAGAAATACAATTGTTTCACATGGAATAAAAAAATATTATAGCTACAAAATAAAAACAAAATTAATTTCAGATATTGGACCTCAGGATGTACAAGATACCTGGGTAGAAGGGACATAAAAATCATAAGGAAAAAATACAATCTGTAAATGAATAAATCATGAAACATTCAGCAAGAGGCTTCTCTACTGTCAGGTTGTCACATAGAACAACTCTGGAATGCCCTGCCAGGCTTCTTCAGTGGAGAAGGATATGTTTAAACTTGGAAAAGGAGATACCAAGTTCAGTGCTGTGGACCCAGGAAACATTCTATAGATGTTTGAAAACACTGTGGTACAAAATAAATATTCTTAAGGAAAGAACTTACATTAACATTCACAGCATACATACTTATACTTAAATATAAATAAATTCCATTAAAATCACAAATACTCATTTGATTAGGAAAATAAAACTTAGCAAGATAAGTAACTTGAATTCTGATCCTTCCAGGAGTCACTTCAGAGAGACCACAAATTGGCACCAGTCCCAGTTTATCCAAGCTTTCCTCTAAAACACAAGTGATGACAAAAGAACATGACCCACGATATGGAGAAATAGCCCAACAGACTGCCAGACAATGGAGGAGTGTTCAGTCATCATAAAGAACTTGGCATTGACTTGAGAAAGCAATTTAAGTCTCCTGTCATTAATGCCTCATAATGATGTGTCATCATAGCCCTGAGAAAAGGTGGGTCAGAACTCCATCCTGCATAATCTTTCTGGCTCCTGCTTCAGAGAGCCAGAATTTCTACCTATTAGGAAATGGACAAGTAATTCTTTAGTGAGATAAGGGTGGTGAGGGTAAGATACAGGAGGTCTAACCCATTTGTTGGGATTAGAGAAGGCTTTCCTGCTAGGGAATGTTCTTCATAGTCAACGGAAACTTTTAAAATTAGGTTCAAAAACTTTTCTACCAAAAGGCTGGGTCAGTTCTTTAACTGTACAGACGATTTCCTTGTGTGTGGTCTAAGTGCTAGCTCAGACCAGAAGCTCAAACTCAGTAGTTTGTGTGTTCATGAGTGAGACAATTGAGCTGGGAGAACTACTTTGAAGTCAAAAGCTGGCCCAAGGAAGAACAGCTCTGCTTTGGGGGCATTGTCTTCCTTTTCCTCTGCTCTTATGAAGTTTCCTGCTTCTGTATGGGTGTATTTTCACTCCACCCCATTCTTTTGAGCACCAGTGAGGTTTCTTTAGGAACAGTCAACACCTTCTAAAGGTCAATGCCCTCAAGTCTCAGGTAAACCTCCCACAGCATTTTAACTATGCTAGAAAATGAAACTAGACTGGCTATTGCAAAAACAGAAACATTGCATTGGACCATATCTTTTATCTATGCGTAGATTTACTTTGTCACGTTGCCTATTCACTATCTTTATTTTTCTTCATGATACAAATGAGTAGATATGAGAGAGAACTCCAGCCCATAAAGACACAATCATTTTTGGGGTTAGAAGATGGTTGAGCAAAACCCAAAAGTGCAAAGATGACTTTGTTTCTTTTATAATATTATAATCTTTCCCTACTTTTATTTTGTAGGGTATTTTATAACTCCCCAAATATTATAGGTAATTCTACTCAACTGTTACAGACAAATCACTGGGAAATCAGAAAATGCAGAGGATAAAATGAGAATTGAACTCCGTTTGAAAACCAGTGCTCCTTTCAGTAAAACATGCTGTGGGCTAGGTAAAGAAGTAAATGGAACATTCCATTGTAAAAATTACTACTAATTTAGAAGAATTTACTTTCATATTGGATTTTAATAACATGTCCATCCAGTAACAAATAGAATTGAGGATTTATTGAAGGAGATAGAATCATTATCAAACATTAGTTATTCATTTGAGCCTACATTGACAATTCTGTTTTTACCTAATATTTCATTTTGTAATATTGTTCCTTTTGGGAGACAATTGCTTTTGTTTTGTTTTTTTTTTTCACCATGTTGAGCTCAGGCTAAAAATAAATTATTTTTTCTCTTTTTTTGTAAAGTGTATCTGTATTATAAACAATTCTCTGAAGTATAATAAATACTGAATGAGTATTGTTGAGTTTAGTTTTTTCTTATTAAGAAAGTAAGAGGTTAAATAGATATGAATTCTAATACTCAACTTAAAGTTCTTAGAAATAATAAAATATTTAACAAATAAGTTGATTAAAATAAATTGTAAATAATTTAGCAAGACAATCAAGAGTATCATCAACAGAAACAGAAAAAAAGATATAACATAAGAGCTAACCAATGAAAAAAGAATTTAGGAAACTATAACTCAGCGTTTCTAGTAAGACTGGTGTAGACATAAAGTATAGGGTCACTTCAGTCTGAGAGTCATTAATTTCAAAATATTGATATTTGGGATGATTCAAAGGTATGCTGATTCATTCTAATGGTTTAGTAATTAAGAAGCAATGATATTGTCCACAGGACAAAACATTATGCTAGCCAACAACAGAAGAACATTACAATGTCCCAAAATAGAGAGGTGGGAAGTCCACATAACAAGAACACAAGTCATTGGTCCTGGTAACTCACTCCACTTCCTTATTTAGTCAACTCAAGATAAGTGAATAAATAGACAAAAAGAATTTTTAAATACAAACCATGAAACAAAATGTCACCCTTTTTTAAGGCAAACTAACTCAATAGCAGGCACCAAATTCATCAAGTAGAACCAACTAACAATGAAAAGAGTTAACAGAAAAATAATGTAAGTAATATATGTAGGAAAACACTACAGAAAAATGTAAACTTAAAAAAGATAAACAGCTTAAAAGTATAATGGACACAGCTGTAAAGCAAACTAATAAGCTAGAATAGTACATTAACTAATTTTTCCAGGACATTAGGGACAAAATATAAAATATGATTCAATAGACCCAGTATTTCTGTAATATAAGATTTACGTCCAAAAGTATGAAAAGGTGGAGAAGTGGAGGAAAAAGATGAAGAATAAATGATGAAAAGAGGAGAAGAGAATCCTAAGATGTAAAGTGTCTTTCACGTATGGACACAACCCTCTTCCAGCTTTGTCACCAAAAACAGGATTTCACCTTTCTTTATAGCTGAGTAGCATTCACTCAGCATACCCTAACTTCCTAATCTAGTCATCTATCATTGGGTATTTAGGTTGTATCTATAACTTGATTATTCTAAACACTGTAGCAATGAACATAGGAGTACAATATATCCTTTCAAATTGGTGTTCTTTTCATTTTTAAGGTAGATCTATTTTTAACATTTTGAGAAACCTCTGCACTGTTTTACATAAAAGCAGTCCACATTTCACCAGTAGTATATGAGGTTAATGGAAGCTAATTTTTAGCTTTACTTGGCTTTAAGGGTTTATCTACGGATGTGAAATACACAGCTTGGTAACATACCTGCTTCTTAAACTAAAGCAGAGATGTTTTTTTACCCTGATAAAAATCATCACTCCTTTAACAATTGCAGAATGTTCCCTTGTTCATTAAAAAAACCTTAATGAAACTATATTAAGAGCAAATAAAAAACCTTCCATAGCTGCCTAATTTTAAAGTATAAAGAGAAAAAAAATTAAAATGACCAAAAAATTGTAGTTTTGCCTAAAAATAGAAAAGTAGATCTTTATTTCAAGTCAGTGTGTAAAAACTGAACTAGTTGACTAATGATACTGAGATAATATAAGTTTTTTTAAAAGTAGCCTTATCTTGCACAAAACAGAAATAATTTCTAGATGAATTTGTAGATCCATTGTGTAAATACCCCAAATTCTAGAAGTACAAAATAAAATGATAGGAACAATTTTTATAACTTTAAGATGAATAAAATGCTTTCTAAAAATGATTAATTCTTCCTCTCCAGGGAGAAAAAGTAACAGCAAAAAGAGCAAGAAAGGAAACATAAAAGAAATGTCTGATACATATGTGACTAAAAATTATAAATGTGCTTATGGCAAAATATAACATAGAAAAAATCCAAAGCCAAGAAAATAATTGGAATATTTAATATATTTTAGAGACATAGTTTTTGATACTAGGGTATATTAAAAAGAGCTCAAAATAAAAGAGGAAAAGCAATTAAATTATGACCAAAGTATATGAAGAGAGAATTCAAAATAAGTATAAAAATGAAAGCTTTTCTTATCATTCATCAGAAAATGCAAATTAAGATAAAAACAAAAAATAGTTATCAGCTTGGACAAAAATTGTTAATATCAACATATCAAGTACTGGTGAGGAGGCAAGCATTCTCAGGAATCTAACTAGGCAAGCTTCTTTAAAAGGCAATTTGCCAGTCCTTCAGAAGTTAAAATGTTCATTCATTGAGCTCAGAAAATCACATCTACAAGTCACTGATGCATTAGCTATTATTGAAGAATTATTTGAAATAAAAACATTAATAGAAATGAAAAACGATATAGACAATTATGCAATATCATCATGTTAACTATTAAAGGGAACAAAGTATTCCTTACTGGCATATGAAAATCTCCAGATATTTAATTAGGTAGAAGAAAAATAAGATACATGTTATGCATTATAAACATGAATATGATACCATTTATGTTAAAGAAAGACAAAGTAAAGATATTCAATGATCACAGATATAAGAATTAATATTACTGAATGCCCGTATTACCCAAAGCAATATACAGACTCAATGCACTCTTTATCAAAGTTTCAATGGAAATCTTCAAAGAAATTGTGCAAACATTATTGCAATTTATAAAATAACTCAAATTTCTAAAAGCCCTCAAAGAGTCAAAACAACTTTGTTAAAAAAGAAGAATGGAGATATTACTCTTAGACTTCAATCTATACTACAAGGCTCTAGGACTTAAAACACTGTGGTATCAGAATAAAAACAGATACAGATCAATGGCATAGAACCAAGAGTTCAGAAATACACCCAAACCTACATGAACATATACTCTATGATAAACAAGGCAGAATTCTACAATAGAGAAAGTTTTGCACATCTTACATCTGACAAGGGGCTAATATTGAAGAGTATAAAGAACTCCATACAAGGCAACAAAAAAGAAAAGAAAGAGTGCAATAAAACAATGGACAACGTCATAGAAAAACATCTCAAAAACACATACAGGTGCCCAACAACACTCAGATGAAAAAAATATTTGATCGCACTATCATCTAGGAAATACAAACCAAAACCACAATGAATATTACATTCCAGTGAAGGTGGCCCATATTAAGATACAAACTAACAAACAACAACAACAAAAAACCCAAAACAAAACAAAATAGACAAAAAGCCAGAAGTTATAAATATGTTGAGGATGTGGAGAAAAAAGAGCCCTTATACTCTGTTGGTGGGTATGTTGACCCCTGTGGTAAACAGCATAGATGTCCTTCAAAATATTAAAAAAAATAAATTAAGATTCAAGACTCCATTCCTATGTATATACATGCAAAATACAAAATCACTAACTCAAAAGGATTTGTGCACTCATATGTTCATTGTAGTACTATTTTCAACAGTCAAGGTAGGGACTTACCTAAATATTCATCAACAGAGCAAAGGATTAAGATCTGATATATATATATATATATATGCATACATATACATATATACATATATATACACACACACATATATACATACATGTATATATATACATGACCATGTATATATGATCATGTATATAAATAAAAAGTAAAACAGATGAACTCTTACCATTTGTGACAACATGGGTGGAACTGAAGAGACTGAAAAACGTGTACAAAGCCCACCAAATACGGTGCACAAGAAGTCAATTAAATCAGAATATCTGTGGGTAAATGCCAGGCATTAGTAGCTTTTAAGTTTCTCAGGTGATTAAAATATATAGTCAAGACTGAGGAGCCCTTGCTATAGTAATTGTATAATATTACTATTATACAAGCTGCTGGCTAATGTACTACTTTTCGAGGGAAACTCTAAGGCAGCTCTCCATGTTAGACTCAACAGGTGCAAACAGGAAGGTAGTGCTAGAGCCATCTGTTTGCTTTGGACAAAACTGTATCTCACACCTAGCATAAACTTAATGAACCATACCTTTCAAATTACGCAGAAGAAAGTCTCTCTGGGTGAATCCTGCTGTTGCATTAAGGTGAAAAAGTAATTTTTAATCATGCAAATGTTGAAGACTTGTATTAAATTTTTCTATACTTAGAACTTACTGAACTCTCTTTGTTTCATGTGGGAGTAAAAATTTCTGGGAATAGGCCAGAAATGTGTTTCTGGCCAGGGACTTACTTGTAGGGGCACTGGGGACTATCTGGATCCAATTATACTGCTTTTTTAACAGGCTGGTGTCATGTGTTTAATGGATGAAAGTGTTATCACACCACAAAGACTGAAAAATGTGGCTGTGCTTAGAGTTTAAGTCTCCGATGAAGTTTGGTATTCATTGATTATAATTTGATTATATCTATATACTGATTATATATTATATATACTCATCTAGTTTGGGGGTTTATATCATTGAGAAAGTAATTTCTCTAGCAATATTTAATAAATTGTTATTCAATTCTAAAGTTTATCTTGATTGAAAGAGATACACGTCTCAGAATTCAGTTTTAAGGAAAGTTTAAGCAAAATACTTAAAACCTTGTCTGTATGGTTTCTTTCTTTGCTAGTTCCTTCTGTTAGCAGTATCTGAAGTACCAGGTGTCCTCGGATTGGACTTATTTCCTCTCCTGGAGGAGGATTTTGAATTTTTAAACTCTTTCCAATTAGTTTTTATTAAGTAGATTGGCAATAGTGAGTGGATTAGTAATCAAATGATTCAGATAAAGTAGACTATCAGAATCTTTGTGTTTTGGAGTCAATTTCTGGATGTTTTACACTAGAAATTAAAAGAGAAGAAAAACTAAAAAGATTTTAACAGTCCAGTTTTAGTGGGTGTGTTATTATAAGAAGTCATCCCAATGAAAGAGCAAATAGGGAAACTGGATTTAAAAATTCTTACATTTGAGAAAGAAGGGTCAATTTTACTGTCTATATATATCTCA
Source organism: Uropsilus gracilis (assembly GCA_004024945.1). Taxonomy (NCBI): domain Eukaryota; kingdom Metazoa; phylum Chordata; class Mammalia; order Eulipotyphla; family Talpidae; genus Uropsilus; species Uropsilus gracilis. Next base: position 19,763 of record PVHY01013061.1, on the reverse strand, counting down.
CAATCATGTTATATATAATAACTGCATGCACATTTTATTAAAATGAACAGAATGAAAGAGTGTATAGAAATAAGATTCATTAACGGCCTTCTAAAATACATACTCTTTTTCTCCAACATTGATGTATTAACTCTTTCCTGGTTTCTTTTTGTTACTAACTGGTTTGTCTTATGGGACAAACCAGTAATTTATGTATTCTCAGTGACCAAATTTTAGAGTAGAATAGGGTAGAATAATATCCATTTTTTTCCTACAAAGAATGATGCATGCATCATTGGAAAGCATGAAACCTCATGCTTCCAGCAAGAGACTTCAGGATGCCATACCATAGCTGATTTTTCACAAAGCAAGGAGACTGTGAGAAGTGTAGGGTAAAGTCAACCTTTAGTTGTTTTCTAGTAACTAAGTACTATGTACTAAGTTTCTAGTAACTAAGTCCCATCAAACATAACGTAATGGTGGCACCCACTACAGTTTATTAGAACTTTGAAAAGTTGTACTCCAAATGACTCTACGTCTCCAAAGATCTCAAAATGAAGGGGGTTTATGATAAAAACTATGCCATATAAAAGGCATTCCTACCAAAATGAGTGAACTGACTGATACTTTCTAGCTCACAGATGCTCTGTCAAACAGGAGTGGTATCACCTATCTTGTGAAGAAATACAGGACACTGATTTATTCAATATGATCTCTTCCACCTGGAAGGTAGTTCAGCAGTTCTTGTAGCAACAGTGTCAGGATTTGTAGAACAGGAGCTCACCATTCTACATATTTTCCGGTTCAGGACTAAGCACAGTTTCCCTCATGTTTAGAAGGCTGGAGAGGACAGTTTGCTAAAGCCAGTTGCTTAATTCAATATTGTATCCCTCTCTGGTGGCAGTCTCCATCTGTCATGATGGAAGACTCAAGACTTTCCCACAATTAGGAATGTTTCTGAAGAACCTTACCATCTCCAGGGCTCCATGAGGGATCCACTGATGCCCTAACTGGGACAATATCACAAGGCACCTGCTCCATCTTGCTCCCTTCTCTCCCTCACAATTGTACAGGTGTTGAACTGAGGAACCTCCTGCCATTGACTCTCCACATCAGAGTTGGCGTCCCTGAGGACCAACTTGCACATGTCAATATATTCTGCTTGAACCATAAGAAAAGCTTTGGGAAAAAAACAAAACAAAACAAAACACTACTAGCTATACCTGAACAAAAAATTGAACTAAATTAGAAAATAGGAGACAAGTAGATTTGAATCCTAAACCTGTTGGGGCATGCCATTCTTGAGAAATTTACATTTGTCTCACCCTTTGCTCCAGTAAGTATACCAGAATGTGCTGACTTATTGTACATTGCCTATTTATACCTGGGGCGCAGGTAGATTGGTGATAAGAACACAAACCAGCTAGTGTAGGGAGGGGCCATTTGAATCATTATAAGAATGCCAAGAGAAATTTGCTTTCTCATACCAATGTTCCAATTCTATTTTCAGTTTTACTAGGACCTAGGAGACCTGTAGTCTTTCTGGGAGCAGGTAGACTTGTTTTCTGTTTGATTTAACTCTTTCCACATGCTTTAGAATTTAACCACCTTTACAACCTCAAAACCGTATCTGTGATCATCTTTGCCAACATTAATACCATTCTATTGTAATGAATGTGCTAATATCATCCTTGTGTTAGTATCTGGGGTCAGCCTAGTTTCATACTTGCATCATATATATGACCTAATCACCAATGTTTGTGGATTCCATTTCCTAAATATATAAGTTCCTCTTTCTTCATTTAATAAATCTCTTCTTCAAGCACAAATTGACCACCTTTCTAAGCTACAATAAGGCTTTTCATTCTTTCTAGACATGGATTAGAATTTCATCTAATCTCTATTAAATTTTCTATTGTTCTTCATTCTCTTTTCACCTTTTTCCTTCATAGTCCTTCCTTAGGAGAGGTCGTCTACATTTGTGACTTTGAGTAATATTAAAATATTCTACAAATGCCACAATATACATCTGAGACATTTCTCTGGAAGTCTAGATCTTGATATCTGCCAATTCGTCAAATTCAATTTCTCGAAATTTAAATTGATGACTTTCCTTTTCCTCCTGGATCTTTCTTCTTCCTTAGTTATTTCAATGAATGACATCACCTTCTTTCTACCCAGATGTCCAAGTCATAAACCTGGGTATATTCTTTGTTCTCCCTAATTCCTGAGTCTAATCGTTTCTTCCAAATTCTGTCTTCCTAGACATCTCATCACATTCCATATCATAACTACTATGCTATCAGCCCAAAGACTCACTGTGAATTTTTTTTCATATGTGAGGGTGTTTATTGTCATTGAGAATAAAAAATTTAATCTGTGACTGTAATAAAGGTAAAGATATATCTTTACCTCCATTTTGGGGGTGGGGAGCAAGCTAAAGTAGATCAGTATAAACTAAATATCTTAAAATAAACATAAGGAACAAACTTGGGAGAAAAGAAGCAGAAACAACACATAGATTTTGGGATTGATGAAAACAATGGCATTCACAGTTCAGTTCTGCATTCATACAAGTTATAAGAAGGTATAGAAATCACTTAATTTTTTCCCAAGGAAATAATACCAAAAACTTGATGTAAACGTTAAATGAGATGAAATACATCGTGTGCTAGACAATTAGTAAATTTCAGTGTCTTTCATTCCCAGGTAAAAGACTAAGAGAGCAGAGTAGAGGAAAACTAAAGAATTCTTTTACTCCCAACCCCATTGTCTAGGATGTCAGGCACAGCCTTAAAAGTCTGACGGGGGAGACAGACATGTGCTTAGAGGGAGAGAAATGGATATAAGATTGGGAAGAGGAAATGTTTTTAAAGTAATTTGAACATACATCTGAGAATATGAACAACAAGTGCATGGTCGTAAAATGCAGTAAGAACTGAGACACCATGGTGTCACTGAGAATTTTTAATCTAAATTTCCTTATCAGTCCCTAAACTGATCTTTTTGTTTTATTTTGTTTCAGTATTGTCTTCTGCAATCCCTTTTTCACAGTGAACATGATCTTTCTAATCTGCAAATCCATCTGAAATCCTTCAATATCTCCCATTTGTTCTTATAATAAATATCCATGGTTTATAAAAACCCATTATAGTCTGATCCCTGTTTGCATTTCAAAAAATCTTTCTTCCCACATACTCCTACTCTCACTCACAGTACTCTGGTCATTGGAATTCCTTGGTTCCTTGAATGTACAATGATTCTTCTTACTTTGGAGACATTCACACCATGTTTCCTCTCTCTGAAGACTCCTTCTGTCCCATCTTGCCTGGTCCTTTGCTTTGAAACTGAGGCTAAATTGATTTCAGACCCAAAAATATAAGGAAGGAAAAAAGCTCATGTAAACTTGTTTTCTGAGACTTGATTTTACAGGTCTAGCAAAGACTGGACATTGAGTTCCAAGGGCAGCAGGAAACTGAGAACACAGCGGAGGATGAGTGTACCAACAGAAATACAAAATCTAGTTATCTGAAAATAAGTTCAGTTATACTTCATGTATGAAGTACACTGTATTAGTCAGTGAACTTCAGCAAAGTGCATATTTCTTTGCTCCAAATCCAATTTTCACTCAATAAAATGTAACTCTTTTATTCTTAAGCTTGTCCCCTCAAATCTATATGATCTTTTTTAATTGGGAGAGATACATTTTCGTTTAATTCCTCCCTCACTGCCAATCAATTCACATGTAAACCTGATTTTTTAAATACCTGATCCATTATTTAATCTGTGTGAGTCATCTAGAGAACTCAGTGCTCAGCAATAGCCTATTGCTTACACTTCAATCTTCAATCTCAATTTAACTCCTCACAGAAAGCTTCACTGAACAGCAAATTCAGTTTAAATGTCCCTCTTCTTTGTTTCCTCAATGTTGTCTACTTACCTATATGACACCTCTTATCATATATAGTATGTCATTCTTCCTACTATATAGACCCCAGAAACTCATTTTTTTTAATGGTTTGTATCCTGAAGTTAACAATTATATCTGCTTTGGTTATTCTTGTATCTCCCAGGTTGTAGCATAGTGCCTGGCACCAAATAGATGTTCAGAAGGAATCAGATTGGATTAATGAGTTAATGAATGCCTTGGTACAAGTGGTGTCTCTCCTAAGTACACTATCTTTTGCTAAGTAATCCCAAATTTTCACTTTTGTTTTTTACTATGCAAGCTCCTGCTTGCCTTGTAAGCCTTAGTCTTCTTGACTTCCTAAATAGTACAGATACTGCTCCCAATTTACCCCCTCCCATCATTTTTTGTCTTATGCTTTACTTGTGCATCTAGATGCCTCTTTAATCTTTCTCCCTACATACTCTCACTCAAAGTCTCTGATGGCAGATCCTGCCTTCTATGCACATTAACATCTATTACCTACTTACTGCATGTTCTGAAATTATTATATGTAGGAAGAATTATAATAATAAAACTGGACCTAATTTTCTCCTGCAGATGATAGTTGACTTAAAGCAATTTCATAAAAAGTGATTCGCTCATAATGTGTTATTGAAATAACTGCTAATCTTACCATAGGTACTAGAAGCGAATTTATAGAATTTGAGGTTTTTTCACAACCATGTAATTCATAATACACTTATTTTCATTGCTTATGTATGTTTAACACCACAATATGTGAAATGGCCCATTCCATACTATGCATTCAATACTATAATCACAATATTAACAAAGCAATTTTTAGCAAAAAGAGGCATACGGTGAGTACTATAGTTGCTCAATAAATATCTAAACATACAAGGGATGGGGCTTAGGGAGTGAAGATGAATAAAATTAACTTTCAGTCATTTTTGAGCTCTTCACCATTTTTAGGTTCTGTGCATGCACACCACTAATAGTAAATCATAGAAGACAATAGGTATTGACATAGATCAAGGGAACTGCACATACGTACTTTTTGTTCTTCTCGCTCTATAGCTGCGTGGCATTTTTCTATTCCCCAGTTTCTCAAAAAGTCTCTGAAATAGCCAAATAGTGTTCCAAGTCCATATCCCATATAAGTGAGAACCATAACATGAAGAGGTGCTTCTTCAAATGATTCAACAATTGGCTTATGAAAATGTGGCTTCCCATTTTGCTGAAAACATAAAAAAAATCAAAGATTAGTTATCATTGATTATATAGACTATGATACCTAACACTTTGGAGTTTCAAATTTTTAAATAACAAAGAATATATTTAATATTGTAAAGATGCTTGGAGGTAATAGGCAATTGATCACTCAAGAAGGTAATTTTGTGACATACATTTTATGTACATATTTTTTCACAGATTTGTGAGTTTATTATTTTTCTTATAATAGTAACTGGTTTATAACACTGCAAATGATTCAGAAATGTAGTATTTCACCTGAAGTATATATATATATATGTATATATATATATATGTGTGTGTGTGTGTGTGTGTACATAGATATAATATTTGTCAATGAAATACTTAATAAACTAAAAAAAAGTAAGGGAAAAGAAAAAATGGTGGAAAGACTTAAGAGAGCCAATAAAAAGTAGAGTATGATTTTTCATTGTCTCCTTACTTTTGTATTTATAAATAAAAACTAGGAAAAAAATCCTTCAACAACTATGGAAATCTAAATGTTGACTGGAAAAAATATAACTAATTAAAGATTATTACTAATTTTGTTAGTGGTGATAGCAGTATCACACTACAGGTGAGAATAATTAAATCTTTGTTACTACATGCTGAAACATTAAGAGATAACGTGTTATGGCCACTGCATCTCCCTTCAAAGTAGTCTTTTGAAAGTTGAATAAAGACATGATATAATATTGAGACAATGATATTAACTGTTAAATCCTAATGAAGGTTACATGGATATTAATTATACTATTTTTACACTTCTATGTGTGATTCACATTTTTCATAATAAAAAATGAAAATACTTCTTTTATTTTAGTTATTAACACTCCAGTGGAAAATAGTATCAAACCATTGTAGTATTAAATTATTATTGTTATTATTTGAGACTAGGTCTCGCTATTTGCCCGGGGTAGTCTCGAACCCAGGGACTCAAGTGATTCCTAGCCTCCACCTCCCCAATAGCTGGGATTGCAGGTGCAAACCATCATGCCTGACTAGTATTAAATTATTTTGATTCCTGTTTGATTTGTACATAGTTGCTCAATCAATCTTTACTCAGTAGATTTTGACTAAATTATTCCTAATGCTAAATTTTAGTCTTTATTTGACTAAATAAATATATGCAATGCAATTCACATATTTCCCTTTTTTTAACGTGATGATCCATAAATACAATTTTGACAACTTGGAAATACAACTTTTAGTGGCTTACTAAATGAAATTGCTAAATGTCTACTAAGATTTAAAGTATACTTACACAAGTATAATTATAATGGTTTATTCTATAAAACCATGCTAATCAGAAATACTGTTTTTGTAATTTTTTGTCATATAACTTGTGTCCTCAATGTAAATACCATTGACTCCACTGATGGTGCTTTCTAGAGTATATCACTTTCATTTTCTCTGTTGTTTCTCTATGCAATATTTTAACTAGATGCCTTAGTCACTCTAATTTTTATCTCAAGTCAAAAAATATATGACAATCAAAATATATATCTGTGGGTATGAATATGAATAGTTTTCATCTCTGTATAATTTGCCTTTAAGAAATATCCAAAAGTCGTTAATGACACTGAAGACTTGAATTATTAAAATCTCACAAAATATCATTAAAGATCCTATTAAAATTCCTTGCTTCTTTATCCATTAGATCAAGTTATATCTCTAGACATCCTAAACTAACATTGATGGATGTTGCTCTTGTCTAATGTGTCTTCCCCAAACAAAGCCTAGTGGTTTAAAATGATAAAAAGAGAAAACATTGCTTAATATGAATTCTTTAGTGAAAGGTGAATGAAAGGTTACAGCAAATGTCTTGTACTGGGGAATAACGGCATCTGTTGAATGCCTATTATAAGTCTGCTATATGCTAGGTTTTGGAAATTTAAAAGTAAACAAGAAAGATGTATTTCCTGCTCTTTACTTCTTGACTTATCCTTCTAGAGAATTTATACCGGTCCTCTTGGTCTGACTGGTCTTACTATTTTAATATCACCCTTGTGTTCCCTTCCTGGTCTCTATACTGTGCTAGGTTTGAACTGCAATTGTCTCTAACATTTCAAGTAATTGAGCTAGAGCCTATCTCCTATTTTACTTTTACATCATGGGAACACGATTAGCTTCCTTCCTTCCAGGATTTGTCTAAATTCCTGTAAAAGGGACTGAAATATGCATTAGGGAAGTTTTGATGAAATTTTGTGATTGGTGAGGTATAAGGTAGAGGAAGAGAAAATGAAAGTACTTGGGAGAAACATTACGATAATGTTGATTAAAAAAACAGGATATTTAGAGGGAGGGCTGCTTATGCAGAAAAGACAACTGAGTGTGTATAATGTATGTGCAGTTCAAGGTGGTTACTGGTTACAGGAAAAAAGAAGTACTTTGGAGTACAGGATCAAGGACTCAGCTACTATAAGATACAGTTGAAGCCATGGTTGTTGGTAACTTTGATAAAAAGCAAATTACAGAGAGAAAGACAGAGGGATAGAAGTAAAATTTTGAAACCCACTGCCTTTCAGTGTACTGTAGGGAAAGAAGGATGTATGAAGGCTACACAAAGTGCATGACTTCAAAAACTTGATTTAGCCTGCTTATAAATTAACCCCTTTGACTGATTTAGAGGATGATCCTACTCTTTTTTCCATATCTTTTTTTTATTGATCACACACATATTTTAGACTGTTGTATACCCCGAGGTTCTCCCACAATTATGTCACTCATGAACCATTGAGGATGACCCAGTTGTATGAGTACTTGTAAAAAGATAAAATTCCAGAGCATTCAAGGCCATCTATGAAGTTCAAAGTTTTTCCATTTTTTCCTCCCTCCCCTGACCCAATATCCATTTCTGAGCTCCATATGTGGCCAAATCAAGCAAAGCATTACCCCTGAAATCCATGGGAAATTTCTGCTTGAAATGGCTCTAAGGGAAACTTGAGCTGTACATAACAGACAGTCTAGCTAGATGCAAATAAAACTCTCAGCTGGGTGCATAGGCTGGGCCTGTGTAACTATTTTGTTTTCCCCTGTGACTTGTTCTAAAAGAAAGTCATAACACAATGGAGACATTTATAATGATATCCAGCAGCCTGAACCAATATCTATGTTACTTTCACTCAATTATCTTTAATTTTATGTAATTTTATATATGATTATCTACCTATCTACCTATGCATCTATCTATCTATCTACCTATGCATCTATCTATCTATCTATCTATCTATCTATCTATCTATCTATCTATCTATCTATCTATCTATCTATCTATCTATCTATCTATCTATCTATCTATCTATCTATCTATCTATCTATCTAATCTATCTATCTATCATGCTTAAAATATACCATTCATTAGAAAAAGAATCTTCTTAACCCAAGATATCTAGAGTCTGGTGTTAGACAAATATTAACAAAATAATCCTTTTATTTGGAAGAGAGAAAATGAGATAATTTCATGGAGAATACAGTTATCTGGAAATATATAGATATTTCTTACCAGATGAAAAATGCACTATTTGCTATATTTCTTCATTTAAAATTGAAGTCATGAAGGAAATATTCACATACTTATATCTGACAGGGGGTTAACATCAAGATTTACAAAGAAATCACGCAGTCCAAGTACAAAATAACAACACAAAGATGGGCAGAAGAGCTAAAGAGGCACTTCTCCAAAGAAGACATACAGATGGCCAACAGGCACATGATAAAATGTTCATCATCTCTTATCACAAGGGAAATACAAATAAAAACTCACACCTCCGAGAATGACCCATAGCTAAAAGACCAGTAACAAGTATTGGTGTAGGGGTGAAGAAAAAGGAATATTGGTGGGAATGCAGACCATCCAGTCTCTGTTGAAAATAGTATGGAGGTTTCACAAAATATCAACAATAGATCCACATATGATACAGAAATTCTACTCTTATATGAAATAATGCAAAAATACTGATTGGAAGGGATATTTACTCTTATGCTTATTGCCACACTATTTTCAGTAGCCAAGTTATGAATACAGTCTAAATGCCCAAAGACAGATGAAGGAATTAGGAAGATGTATTATACACATAATGGAATGATAATCAGCTATAAAGAAAGATGAAACCTTGCCATTTTTGACAGTATGGTTGGAACTGGAGGAGAATTATACTAAGTGAATAAATAAGAATGAAAAAAACAGAAATCAGAAGCTTTCACTCATATGTACATTGGAAAGAAATAAAACAAAGGAACAGCAAAGCTAACCCAACACAAATCCTAGATATCTAACCATAGAATTGAGGTTATCAGTAAGGGAAGGAGGAATGGGGGTAAAGAGGTTGAGGGCCCAGTGGACTATGCTGAAGGATTATGGATGCTTTGGAGGTAGGTGTGGTATGGTAATGTATATCAGAAGGGTAGGAATCTATACCTCTAAATCATACACATTGTTGTAAATCAATTGTTAACTCAATAGAAATGATACAATTAAAAAATAAAAATAAATTTGAATTCTGTCACACTTTTTGGGAGATTTCTCAGTCTTGGGTTGGGTAACTATTTTGATTATGAGATTTCAACATATCAAAGAGAATGAGCACAAAGTCTTGCTTGACAAGTTTTCTGGCCAAGGCTGACATGGCCAAGGCATGGCAATCTGACAAGGCTGGCCAAGGCTGACAAGGCTGACAAGGCCAAGGCATGGCAATCTGTAATGCACTCTGTTTTTTGTTTGTTCTTCAGATATTTCTTGAACACCTATTATAAACTTATTAATGTGCTTAAAATATGTTACTCACCAGACAAAGAAGCTCCTTTACCCAAGAAATTTATAGTTTGATTTTAGTAAAATATTAACAAAATAATCCCACAAAATTACTCACAATCAATGATAAATGCTATTGATTATAGGAAAAAAGTTATTGGAAGCTGTGTGTAGCTATTACCTGGGCACCTTATACATTTTCAGAGAGTTGATGAAGTGTCTTCATAGAAAAAACATTTTAGTTAAGTAATGAGAGATGAATGGGAGTTATCTAGCAAAGTGGTACGAGTAGGGGAAAAATGATAAGGGTTGGTGTGCAAGCAGAGGAATAATACTCAAAAGTCTGAGGTCAGTAGATGATCCAGAGCATCTAAAGGCATTTGAAGATCTGAAAGAAGATGAGAGACTGACACAGGAGTGTAAACAAAAGTGTGATCAGAGATGATATGGGACAGGGCATGGGCTAAGGATATTATCTTTTATATTAACAGAAATAGGAAGCCATTGGAGATTCTTTAGCAGGATGCTGACATGAGGGAGAGAAATATATGTGAGAAACCCCACCCAGGCTGAAACCCCACCCAGGCTGGGGAGCAGCAAAGTAGAAGTTAAACATGTGGACTCTGAATCAAACTGTCCAGTTTGGGCCCCCCCCCTTTTTTTTTCACATACAAACAAACGACTCTCTTAATTTCCTCATTTCTCTAATGGAAATAGCATCTATCTACTTCCTAGGTTAAATGGCTAAAACACCTAATGAACTTAGAATAGAATCTGGCACATGGTGACTACTCATTAAACACATGTTCCAAGTACACATAGCTATATAAAAATAGATAAATGCTGACCTGCTCTGATTAGTAGGGGTGAGATGGGCTAGGCCTGAGGTTTGTCCACTTGTCCACCCCAACCACACCTTGATCTAAGTCCCAACCACACAGTCTTAAATCCCTCGCTCTTCAGAAAATTCCCTCTGTAAATAAGGTTGCCCAGAAGAGGTGTGCTAAAATACTGGGGGAAAAGAAGGAGGAATGGACACAACTTCTAGCATGCAAGCTCACTCTTGACTTTATTAAAATGTAAACTCTAACAACAACCACAGAAGACTGTCACTTCTCATACATCATCTATCAAAAAAAAAATGTTTAAACATTGCTCCTTGCTGTTTTGTATAATTTTTTTTGATGTTAAAAAGTAATGGGTGGGGGAGGTCACACAAATAATAGAGGAAATGGAGATCTTAGGTGGGTTAATAGGAATGTCAGTGAATGAACTTCTTAGTTTATTGTTGTAACACCTGCCTGTTTTACTCACCCTGGTTTCCCTTTCTATTCAGTATCTAGCAGAGGCTCAGTCAACACTGGAGTTCTAATATTCTAGATCTTTCTTTGGGGACAAGAAATTTCATGCATCAACCGCAGAACCCACCACAGGAAAGGCCTCATGATATCTCTTGGCTTTAGGCTGAGTAAAGTCACTGGGAGGTGAAGAGAAGGTCTATAAACCAAGGTCCCAGTCAGCCGTTTTGGAGTTCGATTACAATAAAGGAGACTTGGACTATCTTTCTGCCAAACAACTGTTCCGAGCTATTGCCATCTTTTCTGACTAGATGCAACCTCCTGATCACTCTGGTTCATACCTATAGACTATGGGACTATAAGGGCAAAATGGCTCACATGTACTGAAAGTCCAGGGTGGCCTATAAACCTGGAACTATCCCAGGACAAATGAGAATTCTCAGTTCAAAGAAAGCACCTAAAGGTCAAAAGACTTGGAAATACTTGGGCAGGAAGGTCCTCTCCATCCAGTTGGGCTGCTAGATGGCTCATCACACAGGGAAAGCAAGAGAAACAGGAATGCTGCCTAAGGTTGCGAGTACAATACTTGTTCATTGAGAACAGGTGTAGCAGTAGGAACCCTGGCAATCAGCCCATCATCCCCAGCAGCCCTGGAAAAATCAGTGATTAATGTTCCAAGGAGAACAGAGCTGCCAGTACTGTTCTTCGGGGCAGCATAGCCTCAACTTGTTCACCAGGGCCATGTTTGTGGGTTGCAGTCACTCATTCTTCTGGCAGATGCTTTGCTCTAGTGTGTTGTGCTTTGTTAGAAATGTCTGAACCCTTTTCCGGCAACTGTTTCTTTACAAACTGTCTCTAAAATTTTCTGTGTATTAGTCTCCTCCAAGATCTTCATAGATTACTGGACTGTGATTTTTACTCTCCTACTGAGTTTGCAGAGCGCTCTGGTTTGCAAATCTTTGGGCAGAAAATCACACTGAATTCCAGTAAGCCCTATATTCAATTCTTTCAGTTAATAAGCTGGCTTCTCCACAGACTTTTTCAAATTCTTCACTTGAAACTTTCCTCTGACTATATTTTTGCCAATTAACAGACCAGCACCCATTTTGTATTCCAAGTATTCCAGTGGTTGTGCCATTTCTTCCAGAGATTTTCCCTTATATATGATGTTTGTAGCACTCCGGATTGCTCAACAACCTGGGCCAGGTGCTAGACAACTTGTTCACCACAATCCTGTTGTGTGGTAACATTAAGGTCATGCTTCTCATTGTCTTAGATGACAGTCATTCTGAGACTAGCTACCACCATTCTCCAGATCCACATATCCTCTTCAGTTCTTCACTCCCGGTCCTCTTTTCTTCCAGTTTAAGTGAGGTCATTCTTTTTCCTTCACTTGTGTTCAGTGAGTATTGGTGTTGATGCTGCTGGTGCATCTGATATGCTGGTTAGACATGAACAGTTGCTTGCACCCATGATTGCTAAGAGAGAGCCTAAAGGGAGCACTCCAAGTCCCAGTCACTCCTGGATGCCTCCTGGTCTTTGTTGGTCTCCTGCCAGGTGCACACTTATTGATGGTCCTACAGTGGGAACTGTTCTTGGCATCTTATGAGCCAACTGGGTTACTTCCAGACTTTTAAACAATTCCTGAACCCCCATGCCCAGAACATAGAGATCCGGGAAACTGTGATGCCCTGGTTTGCTTACATCCTGTGTTGTCAGCATGTTCTGGGAGAACTTAACCTATATAGATGATGACTGTTCCATTTATATAAGAAGATCTTTCTCTAAATGTCTATTTTGCACTTCCCTAGGTAAAATTAGAAGGGATATGAAATATGAAATCAATAAATACAGTTTGCCTCTTCCATAATTAATAGTGTAATGACCTATTTGGTGATGAGGGCTGGGGATGGGAGTAAGTGTAAATGACCACAACAAAGAGCAAAACTAAATATTAAAACAGTGAAAAGATGAAGGGTGCATATAACATTGGGTGGTGTGCTAAAGAGGGAAGAGTAGGAGAGAGCTGAGATACTAAATTTGAAAATAACCTTTGCATATGCTTATTCTCACAAGAAGACTTCAGCCAGTGACTTTCTCAACATGTTTCATCAGATACCAGGAATAATAAGAATGGGCATTGAGCATTTTTTCATGTGTCTGTTAGCCATTTGTGTTTCCTCTTTGGAGAAGTGTCTTTTTAGCTCTTCTCCCTATTTTTAACTGGGTTTTTTCTTTATTTTTGTTAAGTTGTGTGAGTTCCTTGTGTATTTTTGTTATCACTATCAATCAGGGAAATGCAGATTAAAGCCATAATAAGATACCACCTTACACCATTAAGAATGTCCCACTTCCAAAAAACAGGCAACAACAAGTGCTGGCGGGAATGTGGAGAGAAAGGCACACTCTTACACTGCTGGTGGGAATGTAAACTGGCCCAGCCACTATAGAAATCTGTGTGCAGGACCCTCAAACTAATGGAAATGGAACTACCATTCGACCCAGGAATTGCTCTTCTGGGAAGCTACTCACAGGAGACCTCAATGCTTGTACAAAGGGACATCTGTGCCCAGATGTTTACCGCAGCACTATTTATAATTGCAAGGACATGGAAACAACCCAAGTATACCAAAACAGATGACTGGATGAAAAAGATGTGGTATATATACACAATGAAATATTGCTCATCAATTAAAAATAACAAATTTGACGATTTTATGATAACATGGATGTACTTAGAAGAAATCATACTAGCAGAAACAAGTCAGAAAGAAAAAGAAACCAAGTGGTTTCACTAATATATGGGACATAGGAAAAATAAACAAAGGCCATGAAGAAAAGTCAGAACAAGCTAACAACCAAACTGAAGTACACAACTGGGGGAGAAGGTAGGAGAGGGTGGGAACCATCAGGGAAGGAAGGCAGTGGGCAAACTCCGGGGATTACAAAGAGGTGAAATTTATATATAAATAAATTATTTAATATAAAAAGAAAATGAGCATGTAGAGGTGATGGGGGAGTGAATTGTGACTACCCATTAAATAAGTGTAGAAGTGAGTAGGGCAGAGAGAAGGTAGTAGCTTTAGAAACCAATAGTGATAGAAGCTTTGGCATTAGAGTAAGAGACAGTATAATTCTCAGAACACAGCAATATAATGAAGAGCATATATGAACATTCTGAACATAATGACACAAATGATCACAGGTGCACTTCCACCCCCCACCCCCCCAGGACTGTGAAAAATTTTTGCTAGGTGCCTTTGTTCTCTCTAGACCCTTGGGACAGAATAAAAAAAGAACTGAGCATTCTGAAACAAAGTTAATTCTTTGGATGAACCACCATGAACCAATTCAGAAGCTAACTTTTACATTCAGGCCAATATAGTTTACATCACCTGGCAACTTATTTTATTATACTCATGCGAAAAAAATCAAGATGATAGTGAACAGGTTTTCTGTTTTAGTCACTACCAGAGTAGGCAGTTCAGGAATAAGAAGACTCAGAGAATGAACTGTTGAAGAAAGCTTAGGGCACTGGAAATAAAAGAGAACCAACTTTCTTTTTGAAGTGGAATACATACAGAATTTTCTAAATTAGGAAAGTTGGGTAGATATATTTCCTGGGTAGCTCACATACTTCCAAGGATATTGACATTTTGCAAATGAGTCTCTACTTACTTCATAGAGGGAGTTTTTGAACCAACAAACAAATCCACTATGAGTGACATGGAATAAGATACTTATGCTAGAGGTTATGTCATACTCAAATTATGGAAGAAGAGGCCCTCCCAATAATTTTGCAGTTAAACAGATAAAATTGACAAAATTATAAAAATGCAACCATTTAAATAAAGTACCTCGGAAAAATAATGTATTTGGAAAGAGGATAGATAGTAAATGACAAATAAACATTTTCTCAGAATTCTAAGCATAAAAAAGAACTAAAAACATCTGCAGCATCTGAGTAATGACCCATTCCCTCCCTCTTCTCCCTCACATAGCATAGCAAAAGTTCCACTCTAAGAAAATATTATCAAGAAGATAGTGTTCTTTCTCCCTCAGCCCAGTCCAGGCTACGCTATTTCTCAAACTTCTAACATTTTTCATCACTCCCAGCAATTTTTCAGAGCTAAATTCCATGCATATATGACTGAGAGATTGGTGGCTCCCATCCTCCACTAAATACCACTCTTAGGCTCTACCCCAGGCATGGAATGCTGAGGATACTGGGGCCTCAATTGTCCTAGCTCCATTTCACTTGTAGGGTAGAGATTTCATGCTGGAAAAGGAAAGTCAAGGGGAAGAGAAGCAAATACCTACCCAGAGAAGACATGTGGCTCTTGAAGAAACAGGACACTCCTTCTTCTGGTCCTGGAGTGGTGGGATTTGGTTATGGCAAAGATGGGAGGAAGGTCAAAGAACAGAGAGGTGCAAATCATTCCTGAAAGAAGCTGATTCTATTTATAAGAGAGGGAAAGTTCAATATTGAGGGAGCTCTTGAAAACAATGGAGATTTTAGTGCATGTCATTTAGAGGAGATGGGCAATTCTGTGAGAACAGAAAGCCAATTTGTAGTCAGTTCCTTTACTAAAAGGAACAAAGGGGATACACAGTCAAGCGCAGTCCTGGTCTCAAAAACTTCCTGCTGAGGGTCCTCACTTTAATTGTATTAGGCTGTGTAATGATTATATTATCAAAACCAACAGGCCAATAAGCTAGCAATTAGTAAAGACAAACAATTGGCTACAATACCAACAGAGGCAGGCAGATAGCTTAACAAAGAGACAAGAAAGAATGTTGCTAAGACCATGTCATCCTAGTGCATATGTCCAAGATTGTGCCTCTGAAGAGCAATGTTAGAAGCTTCATATTGTGAGGTAAATAACTTCCTGAAAACAACACAGTCAAGTCACTTGACAAACCCATGCAACAGTAAAAATCCCAGGTGGCAGGATTGCATGTGGTATTTAGCACCTAGAGTTGTTGTAACATATTATCTAAAATGTGTAATTTTCAGCCCAAACATGAGATATGCAAAGAGACATGATGTGACATATACCAAGGAAAAATAGACAACAGAAACTGTGAACAGGATGTAGATGTTGGACTTAGCAAAGACTTAAAAGCAGTTGCTATGTGCTCAAAAAACTAAATGAAACTACTCTGAAAAAAGTAAAAGTAGATATAATAATAATGTTTCATCAAAGAGAAAATATTAAGAAATAAGAAAGTTTAAAAAAAGAGTCAAATGGATTTTCTGGAATTGGAAAATAATAATAGAAAAAACCTCACTACAGGGAATCATTAGTACATTAAAACTGGAAGATGAAAGTATCGGTGGATCTGAAAGTATATGAATCATGTTTATACAATGAAAAATAAACCCTAGAGAAAAATAAATGAGAAAAAGTAAACAGAGCTTCAAAAAATGTAGGCTACCACTGAGTACATAAACATATATATAATGATAGTACAGAAGGAGAAAAGAGAAAAGCACTTCGAGATACCTCAAAAGAGATTTTTTTTTTCAAGAGAAAATAATCCATAATATAATGAATCCCAGTATGATGAACACTTGACTTTTAGGCACAGTAATGGAAACCAGAGACAGTAAGAAGACATGTTCAAAGATCTGGTGGGGGGAGGGGGATGCCAAGAGAAACTACTGTATCATGCAAAATCAAAAACACACAGAAAATAAAGATATTTGAATATAAACAGAAACTTAGGCAGTTCATTAATAGCAAATCCATTTGTATCCATCTTGATAGTAGAAGTACTGAAAGCCTAATTTGACCCAGACATTAATTGAAGTTCACTCCCCCCCCTTCAAAAAGAAAAGCCAAAAGCAACACAAAAAACATACAGGCAAAGTTAATTATGAAACTATAAAAGACAGTATTTGAAACTATAAAATACTGTATTTCTTCTCTTATACCAACTGGTTCCAAATGAAATCATATAGAACAATTTATGTATAATCTTCACTGAACCTATAGATAGATCAAGATTTATATGTGACAATAATAACGCTAAAAGAAGCTATTGAAGCAAAGCTATGTCCGAGTAAGAAAATGATCCAATGTAATGACACTCCACAGGCTCAGAGAAAAGAACAAAAAATGGTAAATAAGAAGAAATTAACAGAAAAAAACTCCCTATGATTCTCCACTTCACCATCTCTAAATATACTTGGCATCCTTTCTTCTTCCAGTATTTTTTAAGGAGATAAAATAGAGCATATTAATTATTACATGTATTTTTCCCCACAGATATTTTATTTTTTTAAAATTTTTAAATTTATATATAAATTTCACAACATTGTAATTTCAAGGATTCCCCCCCCCCTCCCTTCCCCCCCTTTCCCTCTTGCTCAAAGTTGTGCGCTTCAGTTTGGTGCTTAGCTTGTTTTGACTTTTCCTCAAGGTTTTTGTTTATTTTTTTCACTATATCCCATATATTAGTGAAACCATTTGGTTTCTGTCTTTTTCTTTATGGCTTGTTTCTGCTAATATGATTTCTTCTAAATACATCCATGTTATTATGAAATCGTCAAATTTGTCATTTTTAATTGATGAGTAATATTCCATCGTGTATATACACCACATTTTTTTCATCCAGTCATCTGTTTTGGGGCATTTAGGTTGTTTCCATGACCTTGCAATTATAAATTGTGCTGCAGTAAACATCCGAGCACAGGTGTCCCTTTGTACCCACATTGAGGTCTCTTTTGGGTAGATTCCCAAAAGATCAATTACTGGGTCAAATGGTAGTTCCATTTTCGTTAGCTTGAGGGTCCTTCACACCGCTTTCCATAGTGGTTGGACTAGTTTACATTCCTACCAGCGGTGTAGTAGTGTTCCTTAACCTCCACATCCTCGCCAGCAATTCTTGTTGCCCGTTCTTTGGATGTGGGCCATTCTTACTGGTGTAAGATGATATCTCATTGTGGTTTTGATTTGCATTTCCCTTATTACTAGCGATGTTGAGCAATTTTTCATGTGCCTGTTGGCCATTTGCATTTCCTCTTTGGAGAAGTGTGATTTTAGTTCTCCCCATTTTTTGATTGGGTTTTTTGTTTTGCTTTTGTTTAGTTGTGTGAGCTCCTTGTGGATCTTCATTATTAAACCCTTGTCACTCATGTGGAGGGCAAAGATTTTTTCCCATTCAGTTGGGCATCTTTTAGTTTTTTCTGTTGTCTCTTTTGTTGTACAGAAGCTTTTTAATTTGATGTAGTCCCATCTCTTTATGTTTTCCTTCATTTTTTTGCCAACTGTAGATGTTTCCAGAAAGGGATTTCTGAATTGTAGTTCATGGAAAGTTTTGCCCAAGTTTTCCTCTATGTATGCAGAATTATAACATGTATTATTGCACTTGTCAAATACTTAGATGCCATATTACCAAAATGTTAGCTCACAAAAAAAGAGGTCTTTACAGAATAACTTTTCTGTGTTTCACTGGTATGCATTTGTATAAATCTGATGTTGATTCTAATAAGATAAATCCTAGAATAATTGCTAAGAAAATAACTAAAATAATCTTTACAATATTATACTAGAAAATATTCATTTAATGCAGAAGAAAACAGCAAAGTAAGAATAAAGAAAAAAATGAGTTAAGAACCAAAAAGTGAATTGTCAGATTAAAATTCTAGCTTATCAATATTAATGATAAATATGAATGGATGAAACATTCATATATTTCATGACAGATTATCAAACTGGAAAAAAATCCAACCGCAATTTGTTTATAAGAGACATCTTGGAAGCAACCTAAATGTCCCAAAACAGATGAAACAGACTGGATGAAAAAGAAGTGGTATGTATACACAATGGAGTATTACTCATCAATTAAAAATGACAAATTTTATGATTTTATGGTAACATAAGTATTTAGAAGAAATCATATTAGCAGAAACAAGTCAAAAAGAAAAAGACAGAAATCAAATGGTTTCACTAATTATATGGGATATAGGAAAAGAATAAACAAAAGCCACGAGGAAAGGTCAAAACTAGCTAACAACCAAACCGAAGTACACAACTTGGGGCTGGGAGTCGGGGGAAAAGGTGAGAACAGTCAGAGAGGGTGGAAATGGATTCCTGGGATAACAAAGATGTGAAATTTATATATAAATAAATTATTAAAAAAAGACATTTATAGATAAGTAGAAGAATAGAAAAATAAAATATCAAGAATAGCAACCATTACCAACTGGAGTAGCTACACTAATATCAGGAAACAAAGACTTTAAAATAAAACTGTTACTGGAGACAACAAAGGATGCTATATAATGACAGAATTTTTTTTTTTTTTTGGTGAGCAAATTAATAATTTAATTGGGACAGCTTCATTATTTTTGAGACCCCAGGGAACATTTAGCTTTTCCAGAAAAATAAAACATTCCAGCTGATTTTCAGACACAGTAAGATTTGTTCATTGTATGTCATTTTTTTTCAAATACAATAAAATTCCTCTGGGACATAAAAAACCAGGTAAACAAAACAAAAATAAAAACAACACCTTCCCAATTTCTCTCCTTCACACTTCACATTGCTAACACAGTAAACTTCTG
>PVHY01013060.1:0-42146 GCA_004024945.1 Uropsilus gracilis | reverse complement strand
TTTGGTTGACCATATATTAGTGAAACCATTTGGTTTCTGTCCCTTTCTATCTGGCTCATTTCTGCTAGAATGATTTCTTCTAGGTACATCCAGGTGTCTATAAATTCATCAAATTTGTCATTTTTAATTGATGAGTAATACTCCATTGTGTATATATACCACATCTTTTTCATCCACTCATCTGTTCTGGGGCATTTGGATTGTTTCCATGTCCTTGCAATTATAAATAGTGCTGCAATAAACATCCGAGCACAGGTGTCCTTTTGTACCCACATTGAGGTCTCCTTTGGGTAGATTCCCAGAAGTGCGACTGCTGGGTCAAATGGTAATTCTATTTTCATGAGTTTGAGGGTCCTCCATACTGCTTTCCATAGTGGCTGGACGAGTTTACATTCCCACCAGTAGTGTAGGAGTGTTCCTTTCTCTCCACATCCACGCCAGCCCTTGTTGTTGCCTGTTTTTTTGATGTGGGCCATTCTTACTGATGTAAAATGGTATCTCATTGTGGTTTTGATTTGCATTTCTCTGATTGCTAGTGATATTGAGCAATTTTTCATGTGCCTGTTGGCCATTTGTATTTCCTCTTTGGAGAAGTGTCTTTTTAGTTCTTCTCCCCATTTTTTGATTGGGCATCTTGTTTTGTTTTTGTTTAGTTGTATGAGTTCCTTGTAGATCTGTGTTATTAATCCCTAAGAGTGATAAGGATTTAATAATGAAGAAATAAGGCAGCGAGCAGTCTGACAACTAAGCAGCAGTCCATGAACAATGAGACCAACCAAACCAACCTCCAATCGGCATATCTCTCTTCTAGGGGAATTTTTTTATCCAATGACAGTATGGAAGAGACATACAGAATGGAGGAACTGAAACTATCAGACTCCAAACAAGCTTGGACGGGCTATCTGATGCATGCTAAGACTGAAAATATGAGAAACACATTCTACCTTGCCCCTGGAATACTGAACCTCACCCAAGAAAAGGACATTGCTCCAGAGGTATTAAAAAATATATATAAGGGCTAAATGGGCCAACAAATAGTAAAGAGAAAGGAGAAGGAGTGACCAAAGGAGGCATGGGGGGACATCCCCAAGGTGACCAACAACCGTGTGGGAATGAAGTAAATGAAAATACTTTTTTTAAAAAAGTAAAGCAAAAATAAGTTAAATAGAAAAAAAAAGAATATAAAAAAAATCAAAAAAAGCAAAAGCTGGTTCTTTGAAAAAAGTAAATAAAATTGATTAACCCCTAGCAAGACTCACAAAGAAAAAAAAGGGAGAAAACCCCCCAAAATAGGATCATAAATAAAAGAGGAGAAATTACAACTGACATCCAGAATTCCAGAGGATAATTAGAGACTATTACAAATATTTATTTGCAAACAAGTACAACAACCTGGACAAAATGTGCAAATTCTTAGAACTGTACAGTCACCCAAACTTGAACAAAAAGGAAATACAGAGCTTAAGCAAACTAATTACAAACACTGAAATTGAAGCCATCATCAAAACTTTCCCTAAACACAATAGCCCAAAGACCAGATGGTTTCACAAATGAGTTCTACCAAACGTTCAAAGATGAATTAACACCTGTGTTATAAAAACTCTTTCAAAAAATTAAGAAGGAAAACTACAAGTACATTCTACAAGGCAAATATTACACTAATACCAAAACCAAAACAAAGATAACAAAAAGAAAATGACAGACCTATCACCCTAATGAATATAGATGCAAAAATTCTAAATGAAACCTTGGCAAACCAAATTCAACAATGCATCAAAAGGACTATACATCATGACAAGTGGGGTTTATTCCAGGAGCACAAAGATGATTCAACATCCAAAAATCAATTAATATAATCCAAAACACCAACAAGGAGAAAAACCATATGATAAAAAAAAAACCATATGATCATATCAATAGATGCAGAGAAAGATTTGATAAAGCCCAGCACCCATTTCTGATGATGGCCCTTGAAAATTTCAGGATAAAAAGGATATATCTTAACATAATAAAAGCCAGACATGACAAAACCACAGCAAATATCATCCTTAGTGGTGAAAAACTGAAAGCATTCCCATTTAGATCAGGAATAAGACAAGGATGTTTGCTCTTACCACTACTTTTCAATACAATACTGGAAGTTCTAGCTTGAGCAACAAGTCAAGAGAAAGGCATAAAAGGAATCCAAATAGGGAAAGAAGTGTGCAGATGATATGATACCTTATTAGAGAGAGAATCCAAAAACATCCACAGAGGAACTAATTCAAACAAATCAATTCAGTAAAGTAGCAGGCTACAAAATTAATACACAAAAATCAGTAATTTTCCTATATGCAAATAATCAATCTCAAGAAGATGAAATTAAAAGAACTGTCCCATTTACAATAGTACCATGAAAATTTAAATACCTGGGAATAAACCTAACAGAAGAGGTAAAAAGACTTATACAAGGAAAGTACAAAACACTCTTAAGAGATAGACAAAGATGCAACGAGATGGAAAGATATTCCCTGCTCGTGCATAGGAAGGAAGAATTAGCATCATAAAAATGGCCATACTACCAAAAGTAAGCTACTTATACTACAATATGCTACTTTTACTACAGTAAAAATCTTGATGACATTTTTCAAGGAAATAGAAAAAATACTACTGAAATGTATGTGGAAACAAAAAAATTTACTAAAAGGAGGAAAAATGGAGGAATTACATCCCCACACTTCAAACAATATTACAAAGCCATTATAATAAAACAGCATGATTTTGAAACAAAACACAGACACATTGGCCAATGGAATCAAAGAGAAAACCCAGAAATAAAACCACACATATATGGTCAACTAATCTTTGACATAGGAGCAAAGAATATAATCTGGAGCAAGGAAAGCCTCTTCAATAAATGGTATTGGAAAACTGAACAGCAACACACCAAAAAATTGCATTAGCCTACTGTCTCACACCGTATACAAAAATCAACTCAAAATGGGTGAAGGACCTCAACATAAAATGTGACACCATAACATATATAGAAGAAAACATGGGCAGACAATCTGGAACTTACATTTCAGAAACATCTTCAAAAACTCATCTCCAGAAACAAGAAAACAAAGGAAAGGATTAATATTTGGGATTATATTAAATTAAAAAGTTTCTATACAGCAAAAGAGGCAATAAGCAAAACAAAGATAATCAAAAAAAATGGGAGAAAATATTTGCACACCCTACCATAGGTAAGACACTAATAACAAAGATATACAAAGAACTTACAAGAACTTGCACAACTTAATAAAAACAAAGTAAACGCTATGAGAAAATAGACAGAAAAATTTAAAAGACACTTCTCCAAAGAAGAAATTCACATGGCCAACAGACATGAAAAAATGTTCAACATCACTTGTAGTCAGGGAAATGCAAATTAAAACTACAGTGAGGTACCACCTTACACTGGAAAGAAAGACCCATATAAAACAAAACAAAACAGGCAACCACAAGTACTGGTGAGGATGTAGGGAGAAAAGGAACACTTTTGCACTACTGGAGAGAATGCAAACTGGTCCAGCCACTATGGAAAGCTGTGTGGAAGACCCTCAAACTACTAAAAATGGAACTTCCATTTGACCCAGCAATCCCACTGCTGGGAATCTACTCAAAGGATACAAAAATATTAATTCAAAAGGACACCCGCACTCTTATGTTTATTGCAGCACTATTTACAAAAGCCAGGATATAGAAACAACCCAAATGCCCCAAACAGACGAATGGATCAAAAAGTTGTGGTATATTTACCCTGTGGAGTATTGTTCAACAATCAAAGAAGACAAAATAATGCCATTCACAGTAACATGGATGGACCTGGAAGAAATTATGCCAGCTGAAATTAGAAGGAAACGGAAAAAATACCAAATGGTTTCACTTAAAATGGAATTTAAATAAATCAAGCTAAAGGACACGTAGTAGTAAAAGCTAACAAGTTGACTCTAGAAATGAAATATCCAGCAGAGGAAAGAGAAGGAGGGGGGTGAAACATGGAAGAACAAGAGGGAAAATGGTGAAAGGTGATGGGTGATATGGTGGCAGGAGAAATAGGGGACTATGGCAATGTAAAGTTGATTAATTTTAAAAGTAAAATAATAAAATAAAACAAGGTTATTTCAATAGACTTCTCAGTGTTCTTGAGCCAGGTGTCAACAGTGGGTCAGCTGATTTTCTGTTGTGTGAGTGGGAAAACCTTTTTGGTGCATTAATAGCAGTACAGAGTATCCATGATAGCCTGTCAGCTACTGTATGTAACTTCCTTCTGTTTTACATTTCGATAGAGAATGAAGGACCAGTTCAAAAGTGGGGAACATTGGTCTGTCGATGAATTTCAAACACAGTTAGTCAAAGTTCTTAGTGAGCAATTAGAATGTCTCTGATGACACTCTACTAGAATGGACCAAAGGAGGAGAGAATACGATTGGAATGTAAAAGGTGGTAGCAGTGTGGGTAGCAGAGAAACCCCCAGGAAAATAAAGGGACTAATAGACCCTGGATGTATCCCTCACTCTTCAGAGCTCTGCATCTTGTAAAACTGGTGACTCAAACCTACCATCACATTGGGAGCCTCTGAATCAAGCCTGTAGTTACTTGACACTATTTGAGGAGCAAGAAAGACATCATGAAGTATAAAAGAGTAAGTTGTTGGAGAGACTTGGAATCAGAAAATTAGATGGGATCAGAGAGCTAAATGCCCACAAACTACAATTGAATTTGATATAAAGGCAGACACATTTGGGTTAAAATAAAAGGCAGTTACACATTGGGTTTAGGTTAAGTAGTAAAGAAATTTCTCTTCGTCTTGATCCATTAAAGAATACTTTATAGGCCCTATAGTTTTATTACCACCATATGAGGCCATTCTATTAGGGGGACATGAAGTACTTATTTCCAAATAACCAAATCACATGTGAATTTTTTAGGATTCGGTCAATTTATGAGTCATAGAGCAATTATACCTAATTTGAATGAAAAAAGTAAGTCTATAAGGTTACCTGGATTTGATCATCTACATTTTCTTCCTTTAGCTCTGATCTGAGTGAATTGACACTGCTAAGCAAAAAGGAAATCATGAGTGAAAGGTAAAATATATACCTAAAGATAATGTATATCTTTAGGTGCACTGTGTGTATATACACATAGAAATTTTCAATAGAGTTCCTTGATACTGTTTCTTAAGCATTTTTAGTGTCAACTTCTGTCTATAATAGAATTTCTTTTATTACTTAGTTGGATAAAAGAGTAGTAGCTCAAAAGATGAAGACATCTTCCTCCTAGTTGAGTGTGTAACTGCGAGAAGTTTTAGAAAAATTGTATGACATTCCCTATGTATGAGAATCGACTAGAATGACCGGTATTAACTTGCTAGGGCTGCTATCATGAAATAGCACTGAGTGATTTACACAACAGATTTATTGACTCAGTACTAGAGACTATAAGATTGCAACAGGATGTTGATAGAGTTTGTTCCTTCTGAGGACTGTGGGGGAGAATGTCTCTATATCTCTCCTAGCTTCTGGTGGTTGCTGTCAGTCCTTGCTTTTCCTTGGTATCTAGACTCATTGCTCTGATCTCAGCCTAAACATTCACATGATGTTCTTCCTTCCTGTGCCCAGTTTCCTTTTATATAATGATACCAGTTATATTGGATTAGGAGCCCATCCTAAATTTGTATGACCATATCTTAACTAATTATCTTTGAAGCAGCCTTAATTTTAATAAGGTGATTTTCTGAGAAAGGACTTCAACATGCACTTTTTAGTGAACTAATATTCAATGTATAAGACAAGTGAAGAGAGATTCCTTTATGGAAACAAGGAGAGTGATAGCAATGAACTAGAAACAGAAGATACCTCAGCAGAAAAGATGGAGCTAATAGACCCTTTATCACCTCCATATCCTTCTGTATTCTGCAAACATGGGAACTGATCCTCACACCAAAACCCACTTTCATATTGGATAGAGTCAATGCCTTAGTCCTATAGTTCTCAACCCTGTCTAAGGGGCAGGAAGGAAGACCATGATGGGTGAAAGGTGATGGTGACTTGAGAAACAGGAATTTAGATGAAGTGAGAGCTATATACACTTACAAACTGATATTAAATGGAAATAAATTCCATTACAAGAATCTGTTACCCCTTGGGATTTGTGGAATAGTAAAGAACTTCATTACATCTTGATGCACTATTTTCAGAAATCTAGGATAGTAACTACCACATAAAGCCTCATTTCTAGTAAAAAATGACATGCTATGTTCAGTTTGGTGATCTATACATGAGATTTTAAGGATAAACCAGTATATAAGTTACAGAGTAATTTTAATTATTTGAATGATAAAAACAAAACTAAGTCTAAAATTATGTGTCATTTCTAAACTAGTACCCTTTTCATCCTTAGCAAGACTCTGAATGAATTGACATCAGAAATATTTGAGGGCCCCACCAGTGAAATATGATGTAAAATAATGAAGATATGTAATATATAAGTTACATAGATGCATAATAGTAACTTATATATATTTGCATATTCATACTTTGTCAATGCACAACACAATGAAAGAAAGATTATTGAGATTTGTAACTTTACACTCAAGAGCATCCCTGGTAACAGAGCATATCTTAGATACTGTTTCTAAGCTGACTCATTACAGCACCTGTAGATAACTGTCTTTTCTGAATCCAGTTAGATAGAAGAACTAATTATTAAATAGAATACCTCTCCTTCAACTGTATTCCACAGAGAAGCATCAAACCTTGGGAATCTGTCAGATTGCTAACACAACTGTTAGAGTGGGGCAAGAAAAAACAATCCTATTTGAGCAAGAAGGTAGACAGAGAGCAGTTGAGTACTCTGCAAAATAAAAGGAGCTAATGCCTCATCATCCCAAATTCACATACCACATGATGCTAGTGTCCTTAATCAAAACCATTCAGCAGTGGAGTTAGTCCCCTGACTCGTGTCCACAGAAACCTGAACATTATGTAAGGACCATGAAAAATAGCCATAAGTGAAAGCAAGGGAGTGAGGAAGGAACATGAGATGCAAGAAATTAGATAGAAAGAGAGGGATGTATACCTGCCAATTCATGTTGAAATTGAAATAAATTTCATCAAAAATGCTACTACCCATTGGGAAAGTTTAAGCAGTAACAGCCTATATTTAATTCTTGTACCATTAACTTTTTAGGTGTCTATTATATTTATTGCATATATATAGAGCATTGTTTCTGGGGAAAATGAGATACTAGATTTCAAGTAAATGATTTGCATGTGAATTTTTAAAGAGTCAGTTTATAAGATCAAGAGAACTAACATCTAATTTGAACTTATAAATTGAATATAGAAGTCTTGTGGTATCTAACTATTTCTGTATTTTAATCCTTTAGCACTGACTGGAGTGAAACAAAAACAAAAATCTCTGAAGACCACCCTTCAAAGTGAGCTATGATGAATAAATACATGTGTATTCACACACATCCAGCAGACACACACACACACACATATACAAACACACTAATATTTAGAATATAGATTGGAGAAAGTTCTCCTAAAACTTCTTTTTTCTGAGTAATATTCTATGTCTTTTGAATTGAAGTTGACAAAGATGACACAATATACACTTTACACTTAGTCTAGCAGTCAAACTTTTTTTTTTTTTTTTTGAGACTAGGTCTTGCCATTTTTGGCCGTGGAACCGCAGGCTCTCGTTGCCCAGGGTACCACAGACTCAAGCAATCCCCAGCTTCAGCTTCCCAGGTAGCTGGGATTACAGGCGCGCACCACCATGCCCAGCTATTTTTTTAGAACTAGGTCTCGCTACCGGCCCCAGGCAGGACTTGAACTGCAATCCCTAGCCCCGGCTGCTTCATAGGCTGAAGCTTACAGGCATGAGCCACCGTGCCCGGCCGTCTAGCAGTCAAACTTTTAAGAATCAATCAAATTGTTTATACATGAAACTCTATTAGAGTAGATCAAAGAGGAGAAAACTACTTAGACTAAGGGATATACAGAAATTCATAACATGTAAACAATAATAATGGAGGGGAAGGGGAAGAACAGGCCTCATCAGAAAAGTATGGAGCTAGTGAGCCCAGATCTAGCCATAACCTTCCAGAGTTCTGTCCCCATGTGAGACAAATACCCAAAAACCAAACTCTTGATCTTTGGAGGGCAACCTCTGACTCAGGCCATAGCTATCTGACACTGTGTAAATCACTTGGAAGACAACTATGATATGTGGAAGCAGGGAGCAGTGAGAGACTGGAGGGTCAGGATATTAGGTGGAAGAGAGGGAACTATACCTGAAAATTCAACTTGAATTTGAAGTAAATACCATAAATAGCTATTACCCATTGGGAAAGATTTGGAAGTAAAGAGCTATACTTAATAGTTGCATCATTAACTTTTTGGTAGTCTACAATAGCTTTACATACATATAGAGTATTGTTTCCAGGAGAAAATGAGAGACTTTGATTCCAGGTAAATATTTTTCAGGTTAATTTTGTAACAGTGTGTTTATAAGATCAAGAAAAGTTCATCTTATTTGAACTTAAAAAGTGATTCTGAGAGGTCCTGTGGTGTTTAACAATGTCTAATTTTAATCCTTTAGTGCTACTTGGAGTGAATTCCGCAACCTCTCACTAAAAGACACTATGATGAAAAGTGAGCTACGATGAATAAATGAATATGTATGCACACACCCATGCAAACACACACATACATATACAAAGCTTTGAAATTTGGAATGTTTGCTTTTGGGGAACAAGTCCTCTCTTTTTTCTATGTAATGATCTTTGTCTTCTGAATTGAGGTTGACAAAAAGACATACAATACAGAAATGGTTCTTACTCTTAGTCTTCACCATTTGTTATTGTAGCAAAACAGTTGGAAATATCAAATACCTTTTTATGAGACTATATAAGAGTGGGTCAAAGAGAAGAAATCCTCCTTGGAGTATAAAATGTATTAGAAAGTCATAACATGTAGGCAATAAAAGTGTTGGTCAGGGCAGAGCAAGCGTCATCAGGAAGTATGGCACTTCATGAGCTCAGATTTGTCCACAGCCTTTCAGAGTTCTGTCTCCATGTGAGGTGGATGCCCCAAACTGAAATCCATGATCTTTGGAGGATGTGTCAGGCCCATAGTTGCCTGACATGGTAAGGCCCTTGAAAGACAGTCTGTAAGTGAAAACAGCAACTGATGGAGGGATTTGAAGTACAGGATTTAGGAACAAGAAGATCTATACCTGCAAAATCAAGTTGAATTTGAGCTAAATACCATAAAAAATGACTGCTACCATTGGGAAACCTTTGGAAGTAAAGAACTATATTCTTGTATCATTCCCATTTGATAGTCTGAAATATGTTCTACACACATATAGAACATTGTTTCTTGAGAAAATAACATACTTTGATTCTAGGTAAATAATTTTTAGGTTGATTTTCTAATAGTTATAAGAGCGAGAGAAGTTGTATCTTATTTGAACTTAAAATGAGAATCTGAGAGGTCCTGTGGTATTTAACTATGTCTGTTTTTAATCCTTTAGCACTTCTTGGAGTGAATTTCCACAACCAACCACTGCAGGACACAATGATGAAAAGTGAGATATGATGAATAAATAAAAGTGTATACACACATCCATGCACACAACATACATATACAAAACTTTAAAATTTGTAATGTCTGCCTTTGGGAAGCAAGTCCTCTCATGTAATTTTTCTATGTATTATTCTTTGTCTTCTGAATTGGGGTTGACAAAGAGATACACAATATAGAATAGATTGTGTAGAACAATATAGAACAATATAGAAATGGTTCTTACTCTTAGTCTTCACCATTTGTTATTGTAGCAAAACACTTGGAAATGATCAAATACCTTCTTATGAGATTATTAGAGTAGGTCAAAGAGGAGAACCCCATCTTAGAGTAAGGAATGTAATAGAAAGTCATAACAGGTGAGCAACGAAAGTGTTGGTCAGGGCAGAGAAGGCCTGATCTGGTGCTAATGAGTCCAGATCTGTCCACAACCTACCAGAGTTCTGACTCCATGTGAGATGGATGCCTCAAACCAAAATCCATGATCTATGGAGGGTGTCCTTGACTCTGGCCAACAGTTACCTGGCTCAGTGTAAGGCCCTTAAGAGAAAGCCAATGTAAGTGAAAACAGCGAGTGATGGGGGGGTTTGAAGTGCAGGAAATTAGGAAGAAGAAGATGGAACTATAGCTGCACATTCAAACTGAATTTGAGCTAAATACAATAAGAAATGATTGTTACCCATTGGAAAGGTTTGTTAGTAAGAGCTATATTAATTCTTGCATCATTAACTTTTTAGGTAGTCCACTACAGTTATTACACACATACAGAGCATGTTCTAGGAGAAATAAGACACTTTGATTCTAGGTAAATGAGTTTCAGGGAGATTTCCTAAGAGTCAGTTTATAAGATCAAGAGACGTTGCATCTTATATGAATTTAAAATGTGAATCTGAGAGTCCTGTGGTGTTCAACTATCTGTTTTTAATCCTTTAGCACTGCTTGGAGTGAATTCCCACAACCAATCATTGAAGAACGCTATGATGACAAGTGAGATATAATGAGTGAATGAGTGTTAAAACACACATTGGTACACACACACATACATATACAAAGCTTTGAAATTTGGAATGTTTGCTTTTGGGGAGCAAGTCCTCTCATGCAATTTTTCTTTGTAATGTCCTTTGTCATCTGAATTGAGGTTGACAAAGAGATACACAGTATAGAAAGAGTTCTTACTCTAGTCTTCACCATTAGTTATTATAGCAAGACTCTAGGAAACAATCAAATACTTTTTTATGAGGTTATATTAGTGTAGGCTAAAGAAGAGAAACTCTTCTTACAGTATAAAATATAGTAGAAAGTCATAGCATGTAGGCAATAAAAGTGTTGGGCAGGGCAGAGCAGACGTCATCAGCAAGTGTGGCACTAGTGAGCTCAGATTTGTCCTCAACCTTTCAGAGTTCTGTCTCCATGTGAGGTGGATGCCCCAAACCGAAATCCATGATCTTTGGAGGGTGTCCCTGTGTCAGGCCCGTAGTTGCTTGACATGGTAAGGCCCTTGAAAGACAACCTGTAAGTGAAAACAGCAAGTGATGGAGAGATTTGAAGTACAGGAATTTAGGAGCAAGAAGGCAGATCTATACCTTCACATGCAAATTGAATTTGAGCTAAATACCATAAAAATTGGCTGCACCCATTGGGAAATGTTTGGAAGTAAAGAGCTGTATTCTTGTATCATTCCCTTTTTGATAGTCTATATTATGTTTTACCCACATATAGAGCATTGTTTCTTGGGAAAAAGAGACACTTTGGTTCTAGATAAATGAGTTTTAGGTTGATTTTCCTATAGTTTATAAGATCGAGAGAAGTATCTTATTTGAACTTAAAATGAGAATATGGGAAATCTTGTGTTGTTTAACTATGTCTGTTTTTATACCTTTAGCACTTCTTGGAGTCAATTCCCACAACCAACCACTGCGGGACACTATGATGATAAGTGAGATATGATAAATAAATAAATGTGTATACAGACACCCATGCAAACATACACATACATATACAAAGTTTTGAAATTTGGGAAGTTTGCTTTTAGGAAGCAAGTCCTCTATGTAATTTTTTCTGTGTAATGATATTTGTCTTCTGAATTGAGGTTGACAAAGAGATATACAACATAGAAATGGTTCTTATTCTTAGTCCTCACCTTTTATTATTGTAGTAAAACTCTTAGGAAATGATCAAATACCTTCTTATGAGACTGTATTAGAGTAGGTCAAAGAGGAGAAACCCTTCTTAGAGTAAGGAATGTAATAGAAAGTCATAACATGTAGGCAATAAAAGTGCTGGTCTTATCAGGAGGTATGGAGCTAGTGAGCCCAGATCTGTCCACAACCTTCCATGGTTCTGTCTCCATGTGAGATGGATGCCCCAAACCATGATCTTTGGAGATCATCCCTGACTCTGGCCCATAGTTACCTGACTCTGAGTAAGGCCTCAAAGAACAGCAAATGTAAGTGAAAACAGTGAGTGATAGAGGGACTTGCGGAGCAGGAAATGGTGCTGCACATTTAAATTGAATTTGAGCTAAATAACATCAAAAATGGCTATTACCCATTGGGAAAGATTTGGCAGTAAAGAGCTATATTCTTGCATCATTAACTTTTTAGGTAGTCTACAACAATTATTATACACACAGAGTATTGATTCTAGACATGATTTTCAAGTAGATTTTCTAAGAGTCAGTTTATAAGAAGAGAAATTGTATCTTATTTGAATTTAGAAATTTTGAAATTAGAATTTAGAATTTTGAAAAATGTGAATCTGAGAGGTCCTGTGGTGTTTAACTATATTTATTTTTAACCCTTTAGTACTGCTTTGAGTGAATTCCCGCAACCTACCACTGCAGGATACTATGATGAAAAGTGAGATATGATGAATAAATGAATATGCATACACATGTGTCCCCATGCAGACACACACATACATATACAAGGCTCTGAAATTTGGAATGCTTGCTTTTGCAAAGCAAGTCCTCTCACAATTTTTCTGTGTAATGCTCTTTGTCTTCTGAATTGAGATTGACAAAGAGATACACAATATAGAAAGGGTTCTTACCATTAGTTATTGTAGCAAAACTCTAGGAAATGATCAAATACCTTTTACCAGACGATATTAGAGATACTATGATGAAAAGTGAGATATGATGAATAAATGAGTGTATATAAGCACATATTTGTCCAGACACAAACATACATATACAAAGCTTTGAAATTTGGAATTTTTTTTTTTTTTTTAGGGAACAAGTTCTCTCATATATTTTTTTCTATGTAATATTCCTTGTCTTCTGAATTGAGGTTGACAAAGGGGTACACAATATAAAAACGGTTCTTATGAGTCTTTATCACTAGTTATGTGACAAAACTCTTAGGACATGATAAAATTCCTTCTTATGACTATTTTAGAGTAGGTCAAAGAGGAAAAACCCTAGAAAGAGTGAGCAATGTAAATGAAAGTCATAAAATGTAGATAATAAAGTTTTGGTGAGGGGTCAGACCAGACCTCATTAGGAAGTGTAGAGCTAGTGAACCCAGACCTATCCATAACCTTCTAGAGTCTGTCTCCATGTGATATGGATGCCCCAAACCCAATACCCTGATCTTTGGAGGGCAGTCCTGTCTCAGGCCCATAGTTACCTGAACTGTATAAGGCTCTTAAAAGAAGTCACTATATGTAAAAACAGGGACTGAGGGAAGGAATTTAAGGCAGGAAATTTGCAGGAAGTTGCAAGAGGAAACTGTACCTGCAAAATCAATTTGAATTTGATGTAATTCCATCATTAAAGGCTTTATTCTAAAAGGTTTGGCAGTAAAGTGCAATACTTAATTCTTACATCATTAACTTTTAGGTAATTTGAATACTTCTTGCATGCATATAGAGCATTGTTTCTGGAGAAAATGAGACATTTTGATTCTAGGTAAATGATTTGCAGGTACATTTTCAAATTGTTTATAAAATCAAGGAAAATTATCTTATTTGAACTTAAAAAGTGAATCCAGAACTCTTGTGATATCTAATAGTGTCTGTTTTGAATCCTTTAGCAGAATCTTGAGTGAAATGACAGAAAAAGCATCTGAAGAACACGATGATGCAAAGTGAGCAATGATGGATAAATACATGTGTAAATGCACACATCCAGACATATATGTATATACAAAATGATATTTGCTTTATGGAGACTGTACTCTCAGAACTTCTTTGTCTTTTTAATTGAGGTTGACAAAAAGGCACACAATATACAAAGAGTCTTAACACGTAGCCTTGCACTTAGACAGCCACAATATGTGAAACAGGCGGTAGAGGGAGACTTGAGGGCCAAGAAATTAGGTGGAAGAAGAGGGAACTCTACCTAAAATTTAAGTTGAATTTGAAGTAAATATCATCAAAATGGCTATTATCCATTTGGAAAGATTTGGAAGACCTATATTAATTCATGCATCATTAACTTTTTAGTTACAAGTCTACAATATCTTTAACACACCTATAGAGAGCACTGTTTCTGGGGAAATGACACACCTTGATTCCAGGTAAATGATTTGCAGATGGACTTTTAAGAGTCAGATATAAAATCAAGGAAAGTTGTATCTTATTTGAAGTTAAAATGAGAATCTGAGAGATCTTGTGGTGTTGAACTATGTCTGTTTTTAATCCCTTAGAACTGCTTGGAGTGAATTCCAACAACCAACAACTGAAGGACACTTCATTGAAAAGTGAGATATGATGAATAAATAAATATATATAAACACACATTGTGCACACACATATACATACATACAAAGCTTTGAAATCTGGAATGTTTGCTTTTAGGGAGCAAGTCAACTCACATATTTTTTTAATGTAATGATCTTTGTCTTCTGAATTGAGGTTGACAAAGAGGTACACAATATAGACAGGGTTCTTAGACTTACCGTTAGTTATTATAGCAATATTCTTAGGAAATGATCAAATTCCTTCTTATAAACTGTAGTAAGTGGATTAAAGAGGAGAAACCCTTCTTAGAGTAAGGAACATAGTAGTAGTCCTAACACAATAAAAGTAGTGGTCAGGGTAGAGCAGACCTCATTAGTGGTTATGGAATTAGTGAGTCCAGATCTGTCCATAACTTTCCAGAGTTGTCTCCATGTGAGACAGATGTCCCAAACCCACATCAATGATTTTTGGAGGCCATTCCTGATTCAGGCCCATCGATACCTGACATTCCAAGGCCCTTGAAGGATAGTCACAATATGTGAAAGCATGAAGTACTGAGAGACTGCATGGGGAGGAAATTAGGTAGAAGAAGAGGGAATTATAGCTTAAAATTCAAATTGAATTTGAAAAATACCATAAAATGGCTGTTATCCATTGGGAAAGGTTTGGAGTGAAGAGTATATTCTTGTATCATTCCCTTTTTGATAGTCTGCAATATGTTTTACACACATATAGAGCATTGTTTCTTCAGAAAATGCGACACTTTGATTCTAGATAAATAATTTTCAGGCAAATTTTCTAATAGTTTATAAGATCAAGAAAAGATGTATTTTATTTTAACTCAAAATGAGAATATGAGAGGTCCTATAGTATTTAACTATGTCTGTTTTTAATCTTTTAGAACTGCTTGGAGTGAATTCCCACAACCAACCACTGAAGGACACTTTATTGAAAAGTGAGATATGATGAATAAATAAATGTGTATACATACATCCATGCAGATACACATATACAAAACTTTAAAATTTGTAATGTCTGCCTTTGGGAAACAAGTCCTCTCATTTAATTTTTCTATGTATTATTCTTTGTCTTCTGAATTAACAAAGATACACAATATAGAAATTGTTCTTACTCTTAGTTTACACCATTAGTTATTGTAGCAAAACACTTGGAAATGATCAAATACCTAGGTCTGTCCACAACATTCTAGGATTCTGTCTCCATGTGAGATGGATGCCCCAAACCATGATCTTTGGAGAACATCCCTGACTCTGGCCCACAGTTAACTGGCTATATGTAAGGCCCTTGAAAGACAGCCAATGTAAGTGAAACAGCAAGTGATGGAGAGACTTGAGGGGCAGGAAATTGTGGAAGAGGAGGGAACTATAGCTTCACATTCAAATTGAATTTGCATTAAATACCATCAAAAATGGCTATTACCCATTGGAAAAGGTTTGGCAGTAAAAAGCTATATTATCTTGCATTGTTAATGTTTTAGGTACTCCACACACTTATTACACACACTGAGCGTTGTTTCTGGGGGAAATGAGACAATTTGATTATTGGTTAATAATTTTCAGGTGGATTTTCTAAGAATCAGTTTATAAGATCAAGAGAAGTTCTATCTTATTTGAACTTAAAATGTGAATCTGAGATGTCTTGTGGTGTTTAACTATGTCTGCTTTTAATCCTTTAGCACTGTTTGGAGTGAATTCCCACAATCAACCACTGCAGGACACCATGATGAAAAGTGAGATATCACTAAATGAATGTGTATACGACACATGCATGTGAACACACACATACATATTCGAAGCTTTGAATTTGGAAATTTGTTTTTGGGGAGCAAGAACTCTCTACATTTTTTTTCTATGTAATATCCTTTGTTTTCTAAATTGAGGTTGAGAAAGAGATACACAATATAGAAGTGGTTCTTAATCCTAGTCCTCACCTTTTATTATTGTAGTAAAACTCTTAGGAAATGATCAAATACCTTCTAATGAGACTATATTAGAGCAGGTCAAAAAGGAGAAACTCTTAGAGTAAGGAATGTAATAGAAGTCACAACATTAAGTACCAGAAATGTTGGTCAGGGCAGAGCGGGTGTCATTAGAAGGTGTGGAACTAGTGAACCCAGATCTGTCCATAACTTTCGAGAGGTGTCTCCATGTGAGACAGGTGACCCAAACCAAAACCCATAATTTTTGGAAGGTATTCCTAATTCAGGCTCATAGATACCTGACACTGTAAGGTCCTTGAAAGAGGGCCACAATATGTGAAACCTGAAAGTAGTGAAAGATCTGAGGGTCAGAAAATTAGGCATAGGAAGTAGAAATGAAACCTGAAAATTCAAGTTGAATTTGAAGTAAATACAATCAAAATCACTATTACCCATTCAGAAAGGTTTGGAAGTAAAGAGCTATATTTAATTATTGCATCATTAACTTTTTGGTAGTCTACAATTCTTTTACATACATATAGAGTATTGTTTCTAGGGGAAATGAGAAACTTCTATTCCAGGTGAATGATTTGCAGATGGATTTTTAAGGTCAGAATTTATGGTCAGAGAAGTTGTATCTTATTTGAACTTAAAATGTGAATCTGAAAGGTCTTGCAGTGTTTAACTATGTCTGTTTTTAGTCCTCTAGCTCTGCTTGGAGTGAATTCCCACAACCAACCACTGAAGGACACTTTATTGAAAAATGAGAAATGATGAATAAATAAATGTGTATATATACACGTCCATGTAGACACACATACATATGCAAAATTTTGAAATTTGAAATGTTTTACTCTTTTTGGAGCAAGTCCTCTAATGTAATTTTTCTATGTACTATTCTTTGTCTTCTGAATTGAGATTGACAGAGGTACACAATATAGAAAAGGTTCTTACTCTCAGTCTTCACCATTAGTTATTGTAGCAAAACTCTTAGAAAATGATCAAATACTTTTTATGAGACTATATTAGAGTAGGTCAAAGAGGAGAAACCCTTCTTAGAATAAGTAATGTAATAGAAAGTCATAACATGTAGGCAATAAAAGTGTTGGACAGGACAGAGCTAGTCTTATCTAAACGTGTGGAGCTAGTGAGCCCAGATCTGTCCACAACCTTCCAGAGTTCTGTCTTCATGTGAGAGGGATGCCCCAAACTGAAATCCATGATTTTTGGAGGGTGTCCTTGTGTCAGGCCCATAGTTGCCTGACATGGTAAGACCCTTGAAAGACAGCCAATCTAAGTGAAAACAGTAAGAGATGGAGAGAGGAAATTAGGAACAAGAAGATGGAGCTATACCTGCAAATTCAAGTTGAATTTGAGCTAAATACCATAAAACAATGGCTTTCCCATTGGGAAAGTTTTGTTAGTAAGGAGCTATAGTAATTCTTGCATCATGAACTTTTTAGCTAGTCTACAGTACTTATTACACACATACAGGGCATTGTTTCTAGGGGAAATGAGACACTTCAATTGTAGGTAAATGATTTTAGATGGATTTTCTAAGAGTCATTTTATAAGATTGAGAGTAGTTGTTCTTATTCGAACTTAAGGTGCGAATCTTCAACTCTTGTAGTATCTAATGATGTCTATTTTTTATCCTTTAGCACAACATTGAGTGAAATGGTAGCAAAACCATCTGAAGAACACCATGATACAATGTGAGCTATGATGAATAAATACATGTGTATACATACATATCCATGCAGACACACACATACATTTGCAAAGATTGATATTTGCTTTATGAAAATGTTGCTTCAGAATGTATTTTTCCATATAATAATACCCTTTGTCTTTTGAATTGAGGTTGACAAAGAGGTACACAATATAAAAGTGTCTTCACATTTAGTTTAGCAGTTAAACTTTTAAGAAATTATAAAATTGCCTATATTTGAGACTCTACTAGAGTGAATTAAAGAAACCTTACTTCTTTAGTGAGGAATGTGATAGAAAGTCATAACATGTAGATAATAATAGCGGTGGATAGGGCCAAAAGAGCCCTCAGCTGGAAAGATGAAGCTAGTGAGTCCAGATCTATCCAAAACCTTCTAGAATTCTGTCTCCATGTGACACAGATGCCCCAAATCCAAACCCAAACCCATGATATTTTGAGGCCATCCCTGTCTCAGGCCCATAGTTTCCTGACCTGGTGTAAGGCCTTTAGAAGACAACCACGAAATGTGAAAGTAGGCAATGGGGGAGAAACTTGAGGGCAGGAAATCTGGTGCAAGAAGAAACTGTAACTGCAAATTCAAGTTGAGTTTGTTCAATTTGAATTTGATCAAGTTGAATTTCATCATAAACGACTATTCAAAAAGGTTTGGCAGTAAAGAGTTATACTTAATTCTTGCATCATTAACTTTTTAGGTAGTCTAAACTTATCACACACATATAAAGCATGGTTTCTGGGGGAAATGATGCATTTCAAATTTAGGTAAATGATTTGCAAATGGATTTTCTAAGAACCAGTTTATAATAATCAGTATATTTTATTATACAAGTAAGAAGTTGGTATCTTATTTGAACTTAAAATGTAAATCTGAGTGGCATGTGATGTTTAACTGTGTCTTTTTAAATTCTCTAGCACTACTTGGAGTAAATCCCAACAACCAACCTCTGAAGGACACTATGATGAAACGTGAGATATGATGAATAAATGAATGTGTGTACATACTTCCATGCAGACATACACATACATATACAAAACTTGAAACTTGGAATGTTTGCTTTCGGGAAGCAATCCTCTCATATAATTTTTTTTCTTGTAATATTCTTTTCTTTTGTATTGAGTTTGACAAAGAGGTACACAATATAGAAAGGGTTCTTTTTTTAAAAAAAATACACATTTTTTATTGAATAAGTGTTGTTTACATTTGCCTTTTGGGTGTTCCTCCCCCCTCCCCCACCCCACCTGCCCTGGTCTCTCCATCTCTTCTTTCACTGCCATTTATTGTTTAATTTTTAGTCCCTTGGGTTCTTCCTCTTCTTTCCTGTAGCCATGTCCTTTTGTCTGGTGTGGACATGGTTTCCTGGGACACAGTGGGCTGTGCTTAGTTTTCCAAGTGTCTTTTTGCTGCTGGCCACCAGTTCACACATGATTGTATTCTTTCAGTGCCTCCCCCTTCTTTCTGGTAAGCTGCTCTGATCCAACTTCTGTCATATTTTGCTCCTTCTTTGCTTTGTAGTTCTGGTTGCTGGCATTGGGAGTGTTTCTCCTGGCCAAAGTTTGTGCACCCATTTTTTTGATCAAGATAGGTCCCAGAAGATGGTTGGTCCGGTTTGTCTTGGGGCTACTGCTCATGTCTGTGGCTTTCCTCACCCCCTGAATTGGAAGGGTCTTTTTGATCATGCTAAAGGCATCGCTGAATGGGAAATTCCATTCCCATCATTATAGATCTCAGTGGTTGTATTTCTGAAGTAGCTTGTCTCTATAATCAGTCTTATAGTCCTGCATCCCATGGATCTGACATATGCATTGTTCCAGAATACTTTGTTTTTCATCGCTGTATTTGTGTGCAACTGCCACTGAATCACTGATTTAGTTGCTTCTGGTGAGGGTTGACTGGATTTGGAGAAGACCAGAGGGAATGACCCCTCCACCCACAACTCTCCACCAAACCCTCGCCCTTGCATCCGGCGGGGGCGGGGGGCTCGGGGCCTGGCAGCATGACTGAACCAGGTGTGTGTGTGGGGTTAACCCCGCCTCCCCCGGCCACCTCATGGTAGCAGAAAGGGTTCTTACTCTCAGTCTTCATCATTAGTTATTGTAGCAAAACTCTTTTTTTTTTTTTTTTTAGACTAGGTCTCGCTATTTTTGCCTGTGGAACCGCAGGCTCTCGTTGCCCGGGGTACCACAGACTCAAGCAATCCCCAGTCTCAGCTTCCCAGGTAGCTGGGGTTACAGGCGTGCGCCACCACACCCAGCTGTTTTTTGGAACTAGGTCTCGCTATGGGCCCCAGGTGGGACTCGAACAGCGATCCCTAGCCCCGGCCGCTTCATAGGCTGAAGCTTATAGGCACGAGCCACCATGCCCGGTCTATTATAGCAAAACTCTTAGGGAATGATCAAATTCCTTCCTATGAGACTGTAGTAGAGTAGGTTGAAGAGGATAAAAAACCTACTAAGAGTAAAGAATACTAAGAGTATAGTTATAAAATAAAGTTAATAATAGTGGCAGTCGGGGCATAGAGCACGCTTGGAAAATGTGAAACCAGTGAGCCCAGATCTGTCCATAACCTTTCAGACTCCTGTCTCCATATCAGTTGGATGTCCCAAATCCAAACCCATGATTGGAGTGCATCCCTTTCTCTGGCTTATAGTTACCTGACATGTTGTATGTCCTTTTATAGACAGTGAACTTAAGTGAAAGCATGCAGTGAGGGAGGGACTTGAGAGGCATTAATTAAGAACCTGCAAATTCAATTTATTAAATTCATCATAAAAGGCTTCATTCATTAAGAAAGATTTGGCAGTAAAGAGCTATACTTACTTCCTGCATCATTAACTTTTAGGTAGTCTATAACACTACAAACATACAGAGCTTTGTTTTGGGGAAAGTGAGACACTTTGAATTTAGGTAAATGATTTGCTGATGGGTTTTCTAAGAGTCAGTCTATAAGATCAAGAGAATTTGTATCTTACTTGAACTTAAAATGTGAATATGAGGGTCAAGTGATATCTAATTTTGTGTTTTTAATCCGTTAGTGCTGCTTGGAGTGAATTCACACAATCAACCACTGAAGGACACTATGATGGAACGTGAGAGATGATGAGTAAATGCATGTGTACACACCCACATCCGAGCAGACACTCACACACATACAGAAAGCTTTGAAATTTGTAATGTTTGTTTGGGGTAACGGGTCTTCTTATAATTTATTTTTATACGTAATATTTCTTTTGAATTTTGATTTATACACTAGTCTGTTAAATAAACTTTTCAGTAGGTCAAATATAGTAGAAAAACCTACAGTAAGGAATATAATAGAAAGCCATAGATGTAAACAGTAATAGTGGAGGAGAAGAAACAAAAAAGCATGGAATTAGTGAGCACGGATCTATCTATAACTTTCCAGAGTTCTGTTTCCAAGTGAGACAGATGTCTCAAACCCAAGCTCATGATCATTGGAGGGCATCCCTGACTCAGACCTATAATTACCTGATACTGTGTAAAGTCCTTGAAAGACAGCCATGATAAGTGACAGCAGGGAGTGAAGAAAGGACTTGAGGGCAGGAAATAAGTCAAAGAGAAGAGAACTATACTTACAAATTCATATTGAATTTGAAGTAAATTCTACCATGGTAGACTTTATCCATTGGTGAAGTTTAGCAACAAAGAGCTCTATGTATATCTTCTGTCCTTAGCTTTTTAGGTAGATCACAGTGCTTATTACAAACAAATTGAGCATTGTTTCTAGGGAAATGAAATAGTAGATTTCAAGTAAATGATTTTCAGATGGATTTTCTAAGAGTCAGTTTATAAGATCAAGAGACACCTTATCTAATTTGAATATGAAGTGAATTTAGAGGTCACATAATATCTAACTATATCTGTTTTAATCCTTTAGCACTGACTGGAGTGAAGTAACAGCATTAGTCTCTGAAGAACACCCTCATACAACGTGAGCTGTGATGAAAAAAATACATATGTATACACACTCATCCATACAGACACATGCATACATTTACAAAGACTAAAATTTGATATGTTTGCTTTAGGGGAGATAGCCCCCTCATAACTTCTTTTCTATGGAATATTTGTCTTCCCAGTTGAGGTTGATAAAGATGCACACTATTAAATGTTTAAAATACCTACTACTCTTAGTCTAGAAGGTCAACTTTTAGTCTAGTCTTTAAATTTTTAGGAAGATCTAGTTGCCTATATATGAGAATATGCTAGTGTAGTTCAAAAAGGAGAAAAACCTACTTAGATTAAGGAATATAATAGAAAATTGTAAGATGTAGGTAATAGTAGTGGCAGACAGTAGGCAGAGCTGGCCTCCTCAGGAAAGTTGTGGAGACAGTGAGCCAGATTTATCCATTACCTTCCAGAGTTCTGTCTCCATGTGAGATGGATATCTCAATCCAAACTCATGATCTTTGGAGGATGTTCCTGACTCAAGTCCATAGTTTCCTGACTCTGTGTAGGCCCTTGATAGACAGCCATGGTATGTGAAAGCAGAAAATGAGGACAGGGCTTGAGGGGCAGAAAATTAAGTGCAAGAGGGAACTATATCTGCTAATTCAAGTTTAACTTGAAGTAAATACCATAAAAAATGGTTAATACACATTGGGAAAGGTTTGGCAGTAAAGGACTATATTAATTCATGCATCATTAATTTTTGATAGTCTAAAATACTCATATCTATATAGAGCATTGTTTCTAGAGAAAATGAGACTCTTTGATTCTAGGTAAATGATTTGCAGGTGGATTTTCTATAAGTTAGTTTATAGGATTAAGAGGAAATATATCTAACTTGAATTTAAAGAGTGAATCTAAAACTATTGTGATGTCTAACAATGTCCTTTTTTTATCCTTTAGTACTGAATGGAAGGAAGTAACAGGAAAAGCCTCTGAAGAGCACCATTATACAAAGTGAGCTATGATGAATAAAACATGTTTGCACACATCCATGCAGACACACACACGTATACAAAGATTGATATTTGCTTGATGGAGAACGTTGTCTCGGAATTTATTTTTCTATGTTACAATCTTTGTCTTTTGAATTGAGGTTGACAAAGAGTCACTCAATATGAAAAGTGTCTTCATACTTAGTCTAGCAGTTTAGCTTTTAGGAAATGATCAAGTTGCCTGTATATGAGACTGTGCTAGAGTAGGTCAAAGAGGAGAATCTTACTTAGAGTAAGGAATATAATAGAAAATCATAAAATGTAGGTAATAACAGTGGTAGACAGAGGCAGTACAGGCCTCATCAGTAAAGTGTAGAGCTAGTGAACCCAGATCTATCCATAACCTTCCAGACTTCTGTCTTTGTATGAGATAGATGCTGCAAACCCATGATCTTTGGAGGGTATCCCTGTCTCAGGCCCATGGGTACCTGACACTGAGTAAGGCCCTTGAAAGACAGCAAAGGCAAGCAAAAGCAGGGAGTGATAGAGGGACTTGAGGGGCAGGAAATAGGTAGAAGAAGAGGGAACTATAGATGCACATTCAAATTGAATTTGAAGTAAACACCATCAAAAATGACTACCACCCATTGAAAAAGGTTTGGCAGTAAAGAGCTATGTTTAATAATTGTGTCATTAACTTTTTTGGTAGTCTACAATACTTACTACAAACATGTAGATCATTGTCTCTGGGGATAATGAGACACTTTAATTCTAGGTGAATGATTTGAAAGTGGATTTTTTAAGAGTCAGTTTATAAGATCAAGGGATGTTTTATCTTATTTGAACTTAAAATGTGAATCTGAGAGTTCGTGTGATGTTTACCTATGTGTTTTTAATCCTTTAGCACCGCTTGGAGTGAATTCACACAATCAACCTCTGATGGACTCTATTATGGAAAGTGAGATATTATGGATGAATACATGTGTATACATACACATCCATGCAGACAATGCAGACATACACATACATATGCAAAGCTTTGAAATTTGTTGTGCTTGCTTTGGGGAGCAATAATTTTTTATCTCAATAATTTTTCCTATGTAGTGTTCCTTGTCTTATGGAAAAGATGTTATCTATAGAAAAGGTATTTTAGTCTTAACACTGAGTTTCTAGCAGCTAAATTTTTGAAATAATCAGATTACCTCTATATGAGACCATATTGAGAAGGTCAAGGAAAGAGAAAAACCTTTGTAGAGCAAGCAGTTGAATATACATGACAATATTGGTGGACTGAGATAAGAACTGACTTTAGCAGAAAAGAATGTGTCTAGTAAATCCAGATCTATCATAATCTTCCAGAGTTCTGTCATTGTGGAGACTACATCCCTCACCCAAATATCAAGCATTATTTCTAGGGAAAATTAGATACTAGTTTCCAAGTAAGTGATTTGCTGTTAAACTCTTGATCAGAATACCTGACATAATTTTCAAAGAGACAGTTTATAAGGTCAAGAGAAATTGTATCTTGAACTTAAAAAGTGAATTCTAGTGATCATGTGATGACTATGTCTGCTTTTCATCCTTCAGCACTGCCTTGAGTGAATTCACAACAACCACCTATGATGAACACACCAATGCAAAGTGAGATATGAAGAGTATATACATGTATATTTAGAGCAGAAGTATAGTAGAAATTTACAAGATACAAGTAATATTAGTAGTGGGCAGACAGCAGAGCAGGCCTCAGCAGAAAAGAATGGAGTTAATAAGCCCAGATCTATCATCATCTTCCAGAGTTCTATCCTCATGTGAGATAATGCCCAAATCCAAGCCCATCATCATGGATAGAGCCCCTGACTCGGATCCTTGCCCTGTCTACCGAGTAGGAAAGGCATCCGTAATTCTTAGAGAGCACAGCAAGAAATTCAGTTATTCAAGAGCAATAAGTGCCTGTAAACTGAAGTCGAATTGAACAAATTCCACTAGAAAGGCTGTTAATACTGAGCCAAGAAAGGCAAAGAACTGTACTTCAACCTCTAATAACTGATTTACATGTGAATTTTTAGAGACTCAGTAATTTTTATTAATTTGAAGCATTTAATCTAGAAAATTATGAACTTATGATATCTGTATGCCTTTTTATTTCTTTAGCACTCTCAGTTGTGAATCAAGAATAGGAATTTCTGATGGTGGCACCAAAAAAATGTGAGATATAAATAAAGATAGATGATTAGAACCAGATGTATTTATATGTGTGTGTGTGTATACATACATGTGTATGTGTGAGGAGGGGAAGGGAGAGACATTGTTGCAGAGAAAAAGGAAGAAGGAAGAACAGATTGAGATT
This sequence comes from Uropsilus gracilis, assembly GCA_004024945.1. Taxonomy (NCBI): domain Eukaryota; kingdom Metazoa; phylum Chordata; class Mammalia; order Eulipotyphla; family Talpidae; genus Uropsilus; species Uropsilus gracilis. The sequence continues at coordinate 16,920 of PVHY01013060.1, read as the reverse complement.
TGGGAGGTTCATTTCCAAGAACATTCAGATATCATGGTGTCTTTGACATTGTTTCTAAACTTCTCACTGTAACATATATGAATACCTCTGATTTTTTATCTAGTTGGATAAAAGAAAAACAGGTCATAAGATAGATGTTTCTTATTGCTCATCAATTTGTTACTTTTAGTGGCAGCAAAAACCCTTGAGATGACATCGTAATAACTGTATTTGAGTCTGCCAAAGTAGAGTAAGAGAGGAGAGAAACTTATTTAGAGAAAGAAGAAGGCTGACTTCTTGAAGGGATTCAGGAGTAAAAAGAAAATTTACATGAGCATGATTCATTAAAAATATTTTCCACAAACATAAATAAACTTAAAAAATAAATATAAAAAAATATATCCGCAGGACTTAGATTTTCTTTTTGAATGTATAAAACCCCATTTCTAGGGAAATAAGTTTTCAAATAATTGATAAAAATATTATTAAAGGTCAACTAGATTATAAATTATAAACTTATAATTAATTTGCATTTTAAAATAATTCTAGAAAAACCTTTGGATTCTTACTATGTGCATTTTTAATCCTTTAGCTGTGACATGAATGAGTTGGAAAACGAAATCTATGCTGAAGCCACCAATAAAATGTGAATATCACTTTGAATGTGAAAATATAAATATATAGAGATAGGAAGTGGATATATTGTGATTGGCAAAATTAAGGATTCTTTGTATTAGAGCACAAGAATGACAGAAAATGAGGGAATATGGGTGGGGAGGGAAATATGCAAAATTCAGCCTTGGAAATACGAGTGAGAATAGAGTTTTCTAGACAATGTTATAAAATTCTTAAAATATTAAATCTTCCAATGAACTAAGTTATAAGAGACTCAGGTTCGTTTTATTCAAATGATTTTTTTTACATCTCAATTCCATGCAGCAAATCTCTAATGACAATTTTTTGTGTTTATTGGTGCTGAAAGTATAATGGATCAACTGTCCAGGCTTGATGATGGTGATGAAGATGTTCACGTTCTCAGTTCACTAGAGTAAGTCAGTTTTAAATTTGGAGGGAGGAAGCCATTGATAGCACTATCATCTTTAAGAAGTTAGAGTTTGTTCTGCAACAGAAAGAAAAAAGAAAACTATGGAAAATTATCAAAATGTTTGGGTGAGAGGATACATAATTATCTGAATTTCCAGATAAGTCCTATGCTTATAAAAAATATCTTGGCACATTCAGAAATAAATGTTTCTCTCATTTGAAAACTTGAAACATTTTTAGTAGAGAATAATTTTATTACCGCCTCTTAAGAGAAAACTGCAGAATGCTTCTTACCTAAACCTTCCTTTCTTGTTTTTCTGGATTTCTTTCTGGTTTTGTATATGCTATATAGGAGCGAATGGGACAGATAGCAAAACCAAAATGCTGGTGGAGTTTTATTAATTTTGACTTGTTTCTGTGTAATCTTACTAATATTACTTTCTATTACACTGAATTGAAGGTATTTTTACCATGTGCTTATTGCAAGGAAATAATGTTTTTAACAGCACATATCCAAATTTCAGAAATATTAGTGAGATTTTTCTTATGCCCATTCATCACTCTAAAAGTATAACTGTGTACCAGCTTGCCATAACGCTGGAGAATCAATCATGTGAAAGAGGAAATTAACTGATCAATTGCAATTTTTTGCTGTCTAGACAAAGGTTACATTGAAAAATAAAGGGACAACTAATGACATAATAGAAATAATTCTTCAAATCACCATGAATGTTTTAATTTTATTTTTCATCATGAGCCATCAAAAAAGAATTCAGGATGCTAATTAATTATATTTTTGCATAGTAGCTATACATTTGTTGCAATGTGGTTACCCAACATTGAGACAAATTTTGAATACATTGAACAAGGCAAGGATTTCCGCCTTCTTAATCACCTCCAGACAAGATAATGAGTTTTTCATTTTGTTTTTAATGATAGATGCTTATTGTCCAGATACAGGTAGTATTTATAGTATTCCCTCTGAGAAACATTAGTGTTTCAGACCAAGGGGATTGTATTAGATTTGGAGTAAGAACTGACTTTAGCTTTTTTTTTAGTTAGTAATTAATTTATTTTTCTCTTTGTTGTTTTTTTTAATTACATCAGATTTTAATGGAATAATTGATTTGCAGCAAGTCATGTGACCCAGGGTATAGATTCACACCTCTTCAGATGTATGTTGCTGCATCATGCTGACTACCAAAACAATCATAATCCTCACCACAGTTCACTGGACCTTCCAACATCTTGCTCTTTGCCCTCCCCCCTCTCTTTGGTTACTTAATTCTATGGATTTCTAGTTTTTGTTACTGGTTTGGTTTTAATGGACTCCTTTTTCGTTTCTCTATATCCCACATAAAGTACAACTTTCCAACTTTTTTCTCCTTCTTATGTACTTTGCTTAGCATAATTTTCATCCCACTTCCATCCATGTTGTCACTAACTGCATGTAGTTGAGTACTACTCCATTGAGTATATTTGCCACTTCATTTTCTTACTATAAAGATAGGACCTTTTATTTTTTTTATTGATTGCATATATATGTATATGTATGTGTGGATATATACATATATATGTTTTTACATCATTGTATACCCTGAGGTTCTCCCACTACCATGTCACCTTGATATCTTGTGCTCATCCCTCCTCCAATATCACACCCCACCTCTTGCTAAATGCTTTAGTTCTGTAGTTTGTTAGTTTTGGCTTTTTCTTGTGTTTTTGTTTGTTTCCCCTATATCCCACATGTAAGTGAGACCATCTGGTATTTCTCTTACTCTTTTCGCCTTATTTTCACTGGCATGATTCCTTCTAGCTCCATCTGTGTTGCCACAAATGACATCAGTTTGTTTTGTTTTTTGATTGCTAGATAATAGTCCATTGTGTAGATATTCCACAACTTTTTGATTCATTCGTCTGTTTGGGGATATTTTGGTTGTTTCCATATCCTGGATATTATAAATAGTGCTGTGATAAATATAGGAGTGCAACACTTTTGAATTAGTGTTTTTGTATCTGTTGGATACATTCCCAAAAAGTAGAATTGCTGGATCAAAAGGCAGTTCCATTTTCAGTAGTTGAGGGTCCTCCACACTGCTTTCCATAGTGGTTAGACCACTTTGTATTCTCACCACTAGTGTAAAAGTGTTCCTTTTTCTCCACATCTTTGTCAGTACTTGTCATTGCCTGTTTTTCTGATATGGGTCATTCTTACTGATGCAAGGTGGTATCTCATTGTTTACTACATCTTTTTTAACCACTCGTGTCATTGGGCACTTAGTTTTTTCACTCTTGCAAATAATGATGCATATATCCTCAAATACCTAAGAATGAAGTTGCTGGATTGTATGGAAAGTCTATTTTAAATATTATGAGTAACCCCCATATTTTTTCCATAGAGGCTGCACCAGTCTACATTTCTACCAACAGTACACAAGTGTTCAGTTTTCTTCACACCTGCACTTCTTTCTGATATTGGACATTCTCACAGACTAACCTTTCATTCAGTGGTTAGAAAGTTAAACTTATAATAATGTTATCTCAGTAATAACGACTGAATGTCATTAAAGAAAAAAGCTAATAGTAAAACATGTGTGAAAGTACTTTTTTTTCCTTTTTTGAAAAAATTTTATTTATATATAAATTTCACATCTTTGTAATCCTAGGAATTCACCCGCCCTCCCCACTGTTCCCCCTCCCCTTACCCCCTTGCCCCAAGTTGTGTGCTTCAGTTTAGTGGTTAGCTTGTTTTGACTTTTCCTCATGGCTTTTGTTTATTTATTTTCCTATATCCCATATATTAGTGAAACCATTTAGTTTCTGTCTTTTTTCTTTTTGACTTATTTCTGCTAATATGATTTCTTCTGAGTACATCCATGTTACATAAAATCATCAAATTTGTCATTTTTAATTGATGAGTAATATTCCATTGTGTATATATACCACATCCTTTTCATCTAGTCATCTGTTTTGAGGCATTTAGGTTACTTCCAAGTCCTTGCAATTATAAATAGTGCTGCAGTAAACATCTGAGTACAAGTGCCCTTTGTATCCACATTGAGGTCTCTTTTGGGTAGATTCCCAAGAGAAAAATTGCTGTGTCAAATGGTAGTTCCATTTTCATTAATTTGAGGGTCCTCCACACAGCTTTCCATAGTGGCTGGACCAGTTTACATTCCCACCAGCAGTGTAAGAGTGTTCCTTTCTCTTCACATCCTCGCCAGCACTTGTTGCCTGTTCTTTGGATGTGGGTCATTCTTCCTGGTGTAAGGTGGTATCTCATTGTGGTTTTGATTTGCATTTCCCTGATTGCTAGTGACATTGAGCAGTTTTTCATGTGCCTGTTGGCCATTTGTATTTCCTCTTTGAAGACGTGTCTTTTTAGTTCTCCCCATTTTTTTGATTAGGCTTCTTGTTTTGCTTTTGTTTAGTTGTGTGAGTTCCTTGTGGATCTTAATCCTGTGGATTAAACCCTTATCACTCTTGTGGAGGGCAAAATTTTTTTCCCATTCGGTTGGGCTTCTTTTTTTTTTTTTTTTTTGTTGTCTCTTTTGCTGTACAGAAGCTTTTTAGTTTGATGTAGTCCCATCTGTTTATGTTTTTCTTCATATTTTTTTGCCATCTGTAGATGTGTCCAGAAAGGGATTTCTGAATTGTAATTCATGGAGGGTTTTGCCCAAGTTTTCCTCTATATATGTTATGGTTTCAGGTCTGACATCTAAGTCTTTTATCTATTTTAAATTGATTTTTATACATGATGTTGTCTTGGTTCAAATTTTTGCATGTCTTAGTCCACTTTTTCCAGCCCCATTTATTGAAGAAGCTATCTTTGTTCCAATATAAGTTTTCCATGCCTTTGTCAAAGATTAGTTGACTAAGTACTTTTTAAACTGTATCACCATAGATAAATTTTATGTTAAAAACCAAAAGTAACAAAAGTTCGTTATGAGGAAAAAAAATATAGACAAACAATAAATTCACCCAGAAAGAGTTGTTCTTATTGTTTGATACATGCTTTTTTAAGTTATTAAGGCATATGCATTCTTTTTCTTTATGGATATGATATCACACTTAGTTTATTTCTAAAATAAGTTTACCACTTAATAGCATGAATATATTTTCATGTAAGTACACAAATACTTTTACAACTCTTCCATTTATTTCAAATTTTTGTTTCCTTTTAATTGACTTTATCTTTTAAAAATCACATTAAAAATTTTAAATCATATTATTTTATCAATTGTTAAGTACTACAAGACACAAAAGCACTATAATTTATTTTTAAGTCATATGTTACTTCACAGTTGTTTGCAACTTTTACTGTTGCAAAAAAACCTACAAACTTAAATCCATAGTATTATCAAGAATTTTATTTATTTGTTTATAAGATCATTTTTTACGTTTTCATTTGCCATAATTACAATTATTTAAACTTAGTTCTGAGTTTTTATGACTTTATTGCTTTACACCCTTTCTCTGTAAGGTACTGTCCTTACTCCTACCTACTTCATTTTGACTCCTTGCTCATTTGGTTTGAGCACTTCGTTGTGTAAATTGTCTTTAGGAAACATACATCATGTGACTACTGTGCTTTGAGTTTCTGTATGTTAGAAAGTGCCTGTCTGTTGCTTTTAAGTTTGAACTGATCTTTTCTCCATGTAGAATTATTGAGTCACAGTTTTTTTCCCTGCAAACGTTTGTACTCATTGTTTGAAGCTGTATTTGCACAGAACACTTTTTAAAAATGAAAAATTCAATTGTATGTTTAATTGAAAAAAAATTGGTAAGGACCTAGAGAGATAGTAAGGAAAGCCATGCCTTTCAAACCATGCCTTTTCGCCTCCACAGTTCTTGCAAGTACAATTTTGTATGTTCACTTTGGTAAGCAAGTTCAGATTTATTTTAGCATTTCCAGAGATCCATTAGTCTATGAAGGATCAGAGGAGGCTCGTAGTATTACAGTGACAACTTCAGGGGAGAATTCGCCTCTTTCAGTCAATCAGTTCTACATCTCTATCACCATCAGCCTGTGTAGAGGTGATGGGTACAGGTAGAGAAAGGACATTAGAGGGAGTGCCTGGGATGAGGTTAGCTTCCAGTGTTCGTATTGGCAGTGCCCACTTCTGTTTAGCATCTATCTTTTCATTCTCCAGTCACGCACAGACTAAGAGCACTGGCCTTTGGATCAGTCCCACCTGGTGAATCTGAGTTCCTGTTGAATGCTTCAGCATGGCAAGAAATTGTCTTACAATAGCTACCTTGTCTCTAGCTAGAGGGTAAAATGAGATATTACATCCAGCAAACTTTCTCCCCCTCCTATTAACAGAAATAGTGCAATTTCTATGGCATTTCTCCTTTGAAATGCTTCTTACTACAATCCCTCACTTTCAAAGTGGGCTTGCAACCTTGAATGTTACTCTTTTTCATGTTTTAATTGTCATATTCAGAGGGTGTCTTGTTTCAAGAAATGTATATTACAGGGCAAGACGCTTCTCTCTATCTATCCTTGCAGTCCACTGTTTTACTGCTGTAGAAACAGATGTCACCAAGATTCATTCAGTTGATCAGGAGCCCAGGTGTCATTACTGAAAGAGCAGGTACACAGATTTTTTTTTTTTTTACATTCCCTTCTATTGCCACACCATGTTGCTTTAGTTGCTGGCCTCATGTTTAATATTAATAAATAATATAGTTGGCACCAGGGCTGTATAGAGAAAAGTGTTGTCATTAAACAAAGTTTAGGGTTTTTGCTCATATATATTATATGCATGAGAGTAAAAAAAGGTCATAAAGCAGACAGGAGGATCATTTACAGTGAGTAGTGAAAAGAATGCTGTTATGTGATTTGTAAAGAATTTTCTGCTAAAATTCTATTTGTAAAGCCTTTTGATTGACTAGTATTATATATTAGAAGAAATCTGTGCTAAACTCTGAAATTTTATTTTTTACTTTTTTGCAGTGGCAACAGAGTTAAAAAAGTTATTCGTGCAATTGTAACATCCTTAGCATTCAGGTATGTAACATCTTAGAAAGGAAGGTAATTAAGTATGTGTAACATTTAATATCAATATTTTTTAATTAGAAAAGATTTGGAAAGGAAGACATTGTCACTGTCAATATTTTGCAGTAGCCTCTGTGCCCCCATTTGAGGTAATCTAATTTAGCTGTGTCTTTGTTTTTACTCAAATTTTATTAATTTATCATTCACTTGTGTGACCAACAATATGGGTATATGGGAGATACATTTTCACACCTCCAAATGTGGACAGGCTTCATTCACCCTCCACCAAAACTCCATTGTATCTTGGAATTCTAATTTGAGCAGAACATTAAGACGTGTCAAAAAGTGGTCTTTTTCCTAAGTTTAATAATAACATTAATATTTTTTACCTGTAAAAGTAAAAATCAGCAGATAGCTTAAAATTCTATAGGCAAGTGTCTTGTTAAATCTATTATTCATCTATGCTCCTTTATTCTGGAAACATCTCTGGTTTCTTCTTTACGTCATAGTAAGATTTCAAACTCTGATACAGATTCACAGACTATACTTCCTTTTAAATTTGAAATATTTTAATTTGCAATTTAAAAATACCATCTGCATGAATTAAGTCATCTTCAGATTATACAAATAGTACAATTTATAGAGTATGTTTTGAATATACAAAAGACTTGATATTACTTTAGAGTTCAGATAGTTATAAGACTGAATGCCTTCTCTCATGTGCCCAGCACTGTGTTAAATGCACTCATTAATATGTAATCATGTACTTGTTGATCATCTTACTGATTAAAAAAAACTCTTACTGATCAAAGTAGTCTCTTATGGGTTTCTGTTCACTTGATTCTTGTATTCACTTGATTTTTATTACTAAATTTTTAAAAATTATCAAGGTTGATGAGGTCTTATTTATTATAAGAAATTTGTGGAAATCCTTATAAAATTCTCAAATTTTAAGAAATATTTATAAACAGAGACATGTCATTTTAATTCAGTTTTATCTGTTGTATCCTAGCATATTAGTTTGATGTATTTGCTATAAAGGGGAATGATAACATTGGTTGTTTGATGAGAATTTTATTTCCCTTTAAAGTTTTTGTTCTTATTAAGGTCACATTGGTTCATAACACTGTATATGATTCAGAGATATATGTTCACACCTCTTCAGATGTTAACACACCACACCCAGCACCAAGGCACCCACAGTCCTCCACCACATTCCATTAGGGCCTCTCTCGCCTTTACTCTCCCCTTCTGGTAGTCTCAATTCTGTAATCAGCTTTCTAGAACTTTAGTTTGGTTTTGTTTGCTTCTGTTTGTTTCTCTATATCCTGCATTGTGAGTGAAATCATGTAGTATTTAACTTTCTCCTTCTGGGTTATTTCACTTTACATAATTTCCTTCAGTTCCATTCATGTAGTTCCAAAATTTCCTTCAGTTCCATCCATTTTATTTCCTTGACAACTAATTCTATTGGGTCAAGACTGAGTAATTTTTTGAGGTTGTAAAGCAAAGCAGTTCTCCTTACAGCTAGACAACTTAATCCTAAATAATGACATTTTGGTGTTAGATTGTTCATTGGCCTAAATGTAGTCTAACCAGAGGAATGAAAACCAATTTATTTTTATTTTATCCATTGTAGAATATTTGGAATTTTGCTGATCTTTGTGGATGTGTCCTTCGTCCTTATAGATCTTATTATTGAAAACAAACTGTTCGATCATGTGGAATATCGTTTAATTTCTTTAGCTATTGCTTTATTTTTTTTCATGGATGTTGTTCTTCGACTATATGTAGAAGGGTAAGTTTGATTAATTTTTAAAAACATAAAGCTATAATGTACTGTTATCAGAAACATCTTAATATAATTATCAGGTCACCCTAAATAAATAAATGTGTCCCAATTTTTCAAAATAGTTCTTCTTGAAGACCTGTTCTACAAGAGAAACAGTCATCAAAATCTCAACTTCTACTAGGTTGGGCTTTAATATTGTTGTTGCAAATGTCACTCTAGTCTCCATAAGTGTATTCTAGATGTTTCCTTCAAGAGGTAAAGGTTAAAGGGTTTGTAAAATGGGGCCAGGCAGCTTATGTGTCTACATGTACATTATTAAAGGGAATATTTATTAAAATATAAATATTAATCTTCATTTATGAGTTAAATCTAAAGAAAAGCTGACAGTACACTAAACACTAGATAATAAATCTGAGCAACTTTCTACCTCTGTTAATGAGGTTTGGTAGTGAGGCAGTGACTGATTTTCTCTGCTTAATTAGCTTTCTAAGAATGTGCACAGAGTGAGTCAAACCTTGGATCTGGGCTGCTAAGGGATTGAATTCCCCAGCCTCACTTCATCCAGGGAATTTCAAAAGGCAACCTCTCTCCTCTCTTGCTGAACTGATATCTTTAGGTCTTTGCGCTATTCCTATGTTACTAAGAGCTTAAGAGTGATTACCTGAAACAGAAGCTTTTCCTGGCACATTAGAGCCTGTGACTTAAGAAGCCAGTGCTGGAGAGAAAGGTGGTACAGTGAATGAAAATACAACCCAGGGATGACCACACCAGCCCATGGGGATTCCAGTGTGGGTATAAACCAGAGGAGGAGTTTGCAAACCACTATCATGGTTTATAAACCCCTCCATCTTCTAGATTCCATTTATATTCTCTCTGAGTGTGATGTACTCCATTGCCCAGGTATACTGCCCAGCATTCCACCCTTCTCTCCCACCTGTAAACAGGTAGTGCTTGTCACTTGTTCAATAGTTTTATTATATTTCTTACTATACCAAAATTGCCTTATTGCTAGTTTTCTTATGTATATGTTAAAATAGTGAATGTTAATATTGTTCCCTTAGTCTAGTCTAATAAATATATTTTAAACAATTTAAATACAATTCTTAATGTGAATGAGTAGAATAATTTGTGCTCTTAAAATTTTCTTGGGAGAAGGAAGTCATAAACCTGTTTTTTGTTCATATTTCAGGATACGACCATATTTTGCTGACATAGTTAACTCCTTAGATGCTTCCATTATTGTGGTGACTCTACTGATTAATGTTATTTATATGTTCTATGACTATAGTTTTCTTAACGATATCCCCAGGTAAGAAACATGAATCACTTCCCCTAAAGATTTTCCTTTGTTTTGCATATTCTGTAGCTTTCATTTTGTATACTCTAACACTGAAATGTGTTGATTTTGTGCCAGATAAATTACTTGAAAATAAAATGTTCCAGATAAGTTTCTACATACCTGGAAACTAGAGGGTGGTGGTATTGGGACTAGTAGAAATCATAGACACTAAGAACCTCCAATGAAGAAGATGGAGCTCTTGATAAAGGAATTAAGTATTTTGCCTTTTGTCCTAACTTTACTACATTTTTTAAACTCCCACTAAATTCCCACTTGAATTTTAACCATAAACTCCTTACATGTAAAAATTCCTGTTTTCTCCTATAACCAAGAATGTCTTAGTTTGAGCATAAGCAAAATTTTAGTGACTCCAGTGATGATGGCCTTCAAAAGAGCAAATGGAACAGAAAATCAGTATAGTTGAAATGAAGAAGGCTGAGGCAAATTTAGAACTGTTATGGATCAAGAAACTAAAATGTGTATGAGAGTCTGATAGCTTTTTTCTTTTCTTTTTTAATTCATTCTTTCAATTTCTTACATCAGTCATCAGAAATCACACCTGATGTCCCCTCCATTCACTCAGACACCTTTCTCCTTGTTTGTTGATTTATGTTAAGTCCATTAGACTCTTCCTTTTCTGTGGCAGTGTCCTTTTGCTGGGTGAGGGACTGTATTCCTGGGACACAATATACTGTGCTCGTAGGTTTTCAGTTTTAACTTTGTATTAGGCAGCTAATCAATGCTCATTTGAGGGCTATCAGCGTTTACTCATTGCTGGCTGCTTTCCCCCATTCATACTTCTTGCCAATCTGCTGTCTCTCTGCCCCTTAGCTCTGTCCTCTTGATTAGGGGGCCTTGCCCCCAACCATTGTCAGTAAAGAAGTTTCTGAATGTGGGCAACCATTTGCCAATGACCTTTAAGGATCGTCTCCTCTCCCTCACTTAGCAGCTTTGCTGTGAAGTCAATGCCCCCATTCAGCAGCCTTCTTCTCCTATGGCATGGGGAGGGGTGCCTTGCTTTCTTGGGTGGCGTATCAGAAATGGGGTCTTGGTTCATTCACTCCTGGTGAAGCCATAGGTGTGATTCTGTGATAGGTCATCAACATGGTCATTTCTCCAATCCAGTATGCATTGCTTTTCTTGAGGTTCCTTCTCCTGTGTCCTGCCCAGATGTGTGGACAGGATCTTTAACTTGTCCCTCGCCCATTCTGTGTCACTGTTTGCATTGTTTGTGCTCTTCTTATACCTCCTGAGGACTAAGTGGAGTGAGAGTGAAACAGAAGGGGCATCCTGATCCGCCCCACCACTACCCCAGCCTGCATAGGCACCTTCCAGCATGGGGATGGGGCCAGGTTGGCCCCCCCACACACATACACACACACAGTCCCCACTCCTCCTGGGATGTAAACCTGGATGGCAGCGCAGCTTGCCAGGCCTGCAGGGGGCAGCAACACACAGCCCCCTCCCCCCCAACCTTGCTAGTGGGTAGGGAGCATTCCCTACCCAGCTCAGTGCCCATTCTCACTCATGCTAGAACCATACATGGAGGTCTGCACCACTTCCACCCCTTACTGGGTAAGAGGCTCTGACAGCACTGATCCTGGGCCAGGCTAGCAGCTGCTACTACGTGCAGCTGCTGGCTCAATAGCTTTTTTCTGTTGTGACAATGAGGAGGAAAAAGCAGATATATGCTAGGATATAGATGTTGAGTGACTCACTTAGCCTTATTCATTAATCAAATTGCTTGCTGCTTTCTGCACTTCAGCTTCCCAGGACTTCAGTACAGGTCCCAATAAACTTTTGGAGTTTGAAAATAATCAGAACCTATAAGAGCCTGAAAGCAGTAACCTCTTCATCACCTAAGAGCTTGGTAGATGCTCAAGAAGAAAAATACCTCAGGTCCTACTCTAGACCCACTAAATCAATATGCACTTTCAAGTTAGAGCAGCACTAGTCAAGCCATCAGTTTTCTGTCTTAGTGTTTCTTTCTGATAGATAGTAGCAGAGAAACTAACACACAGGGTGAAGTGTCTCAATTTCTGCCTAAAGTGTGTTAGCAACTGTATTGCATCTGTTACTCATGCAATACAAAAGTGAACAAGAACCTCAGTTTCTTTTGATGGGAATAAGGTTGAAAATGCTCATCTGAAACCATTCAAGTTAACCTATGGATTCTAAGGTTTTATCATATAACTTTTTCTAGACCAGGGCTTCTCAACCTTAGCGCTATTGATATTTGGACCAGATAGTTCTTTGCTCTAGACTATCCTTTTTATAGATGATTAACAACATTTCTGATGTCTACTCACTAGATGCAAGTAGTGAGATGTACACATAGTTATGATGACATAATTGTTTCTAGATATTGACAAAGTTTTCCTAAGTAGGTGAGTAAAAAGCATGGGGGTGGGAGTGCAAAGTTGTCTTTGGTTAAGAACCATGCTCTAGACTTAGTCCATATTGACAGAATCCTGTTTCTTAATTAAAAATTGATCTTTTATTTATTGTCAGAATCACAATTTTATTTCGGCCTCTACGATTTGTTATTCTGATAAGAATTCTTCATCTGGCTAACCAAAAACGACAGCTCGAAAAGGCGACCAGAAGGATGGTAAGTAGAGAAAATTGTAATTGTAACATAGAAAAATGTTTGTGTTTCAGGAATTATTGGCAAGATATCTATATAAAATTCTTTAGTTATGTTGGTTTATGCAATTATTTTACAAATCATTACTGTTTTAAAATTTCAGGTTTCAGGAAACAAACGACGATACAGAAAGGATGGATTTGACCTAGACCTCACTTACGTTACTGGTTTGTGAAGTTTGTTGATTTACTTATATTAACTTCACATTTTTCTTATGTGTGAGTAATTATGTTTATTTTGTTTTTGTTTAGTTTAAGCCACACTCTATCAAAGCATTCTTTATCCATGAGAACTTATGCTGCTTATGGTAGTGTAACATATTTGTAGTTTTAACCTGACAATGGAATATCTACATTGTCATATTTTTTAATATAAATAATTTATATATATTTCATATCACTGTAATCCCAGGGGTCACCCACCACCTCCCATTTTACATTGTCATATCTAATCAGTGCTACTTGTACAGAAAGTTGGATGGATTTTCAGCTGACTTTTTTTTTTTTTGTTAGTGTTTATTGAGTTTGTAGTAATCCTAGGTTTCAATGATCTCAGAGAGACCTGTTTTGCTCCTATTTCCTCCTATTCATTTCCCCAGTGAATAAGGTCATTGCTTTTAAGTCTCAAATTTCTGAGTTAGAAACATTGGAAAGTACCCTATCAATTCCCACTATTTCTGGAGCACAGATATCTCATTTATGCTTTGGGTTTAAAAAGTAAATTTCCACTACAGGGAGCTCCAGATTGAGGTGAACCAAAATCTACCCCCTATGGCTGTAACCTGTTTAGTCTTGGGTACACCATGGAAGTTTAATAGACATTATATTAGATAATTTAAGGTTTTCTTGATTATCCTTGGGGATCAGCTAGCTTTTTATTTTTGTTATTTTCAATCCTTGGAAGTTCTTCTCTATAAAGGAGGGTTCTAATTATATGTACACTGACTTCTAAAATTGTTTCACTTTATAATAATGACATATATAACAGTGACTGTTTTGACTTACAGAGCGTATTATTGCCATGTCATTCCCATCATCTGGAAGGCAGTCTTTCTATAGGAATCCCATAGAGGTAAGGACATAAGGACGTTTATCTAGCAAGTGCTTGTATTTCTTGGTTAGCATAAGCTGTGTAGTAAGTTTAATATTGGTCCAGAGATTTCAAAAATTCACTTTCAAGTAAAAATTTATAATGGATTAATATACATTAATATTAATGTTACAAATCACCCAACATAGTGACTTATAACACCAACCATTTGCTTAGTTCCTGATAACATGATTTATGACTTGGATTATACACACACATATATATATATATATATCACCTCATTTTATTGGACAAAGCATATTACAAGTACCATTCTGGATTCAAGGAGTAGAAAATAGACTTTATCTCTTGATAGCAGGAATTGCAATGAGCTGTGTCCACTCTATCATAGGGGACAAGGATGGTAATCATTTAATTATCGTAGGGGACAAGGATGGTAATTATTTAACTAAGATGTATGTTCTTAGCTTTAGATTCTAAATTATAGTGGAGACATACTACTTTAGGTTCTATGATTTAAATAAACTCAAATGTAAAATACTGTTTACTTTGAAATACAAGCTAAAAGATGTTTTAGCTATATATGTCTGTTAGTGCCATTTATAGTATTGTTATATCAATAAAGTGTAAATATGTATATATGTCTGAATATAAGTACATATATTATATATTATATATACCTGTATATATAATTATATAGAATTATTTTGTTGAGGCAAAACATATACTAAAAAGTGCACAAATGCAATAATATTAAGTATACATCTTGATAAAATTATATATAGGTATGTATGCATGTAATCAACAACACTATCGAAGTGTAGAATATTTCTTACTTTTTTTCAGTCAATACCTCAACACACCAAATGTAATTACTACTTTAACTTATGTTACTTTTTCTTGAATTTCACATAAGTGAAATCATATGCTACTTCTTTTGGGGACAGAATTTTATGCATAACAAATGCTGAGATATCATGCAGTATTGTTGTATATGGCAATAATTACACACATATTTACATGACCATATATATGTACATTTATATAGTCATGTATTGCTTAACAATGGGAATAGATTCTGAGAAATGCATAGTTAAACAATTTTCTTATATTTGCTGCTTTCTAGAATACTCAAAACCCAAGTATTTAGTTTATATACAGAAATTACACAATTATACATCCTTCACAAAGGCAGTAGATACATTACATTCTTTGACATCAAATTTATGGAAATTTTAAAATTCCAAATAGCAAAAGGTATAGCTAAAGAAGGAGGTATATAAATTTGGAGGCCAATAATTCTGATAGGAAAATTGTTGAGCTTGCATGACTTTAAATATGTGAATTAAAATTTTAAATTTAGAGTAATTATTATGCTTTATTTTGATATGGAAAAATGTTAACTGTCAAAGAATCTTATCTAAAAATATTTAATTCACTCAAAATTTGATATTTGATAAATTTGATATTTTGATATATTGTAACTCTAAACCTTCAGTTATTTACTTCAAGTACATTACTTAAAAAAAAAACTAATTCTACCAGTGTGGTAGTGTTTCATACCATTGACATTTGTAAATTCTAGAATATATTTAAAAGAAATGTGTGATAAGATTTTAGTTTGAATAATTATCTTGGAATGTGTGTTACCTATTATTTCATAGATTTAAGGATTTCAAGGTTACTCAAGAGCCAGCCTCTGGTTTTATTTTGTTTTTTATTTAAAGAAAAATACTTTTATTAAGACAACTGGTTTACAACACTGTGTTATTACAAAATACAAGACCCAACATCTTCAGGTGTGTTCCCACACCATACCTACCAGTAAATCATCAGTTTTCCACCATAATCCATTGTACCTCCTCCCTTTCCACTCCCATCTCTCCCTTTCCCCTCAGCTTCAGTTAGATTTCTAAGGTTTGTTTTGAAAGTGGTATTGTTTGACTCTTTCTTTTGTTTCTCTGTATTCCATATATGAGCAAAATCATCTAGTATTTGCCATTCTTCTTGTGGCTTATTTTGCTTAACAATAGCCCCTACAGTTCTGTATTGTCCCAAATGGCAAGATTTAATCATTTTTTTTTCTTTTTATAGCTGAGTAGCATTCTATTGTGTGTACCACATGCACTTAATCCACTTTTCTGTCCTTCAGTACTTAGGTTGCCTCCATAACTTGACTAAAGAGACTATATGACTATATGACCCATATCATATAATCCAGAAACAAGTTTTGGCAAGGATATAAAGAAAATAGTACCCTCTTAAACTGTTGGTGGGAAGGTAGACTGACCCATGCTCTTTGAAAAATAGTATGAACATTTCTTAAAATATTAAAAATCACTCTACTATATGGTCAAAATCAGATTTTTAATTACTTAGAAGAGAAAGAAGGTCATGAAAGATATTTGCCATGAAAGTATAAGGTTAATATGTCATTGTGATTTTCATTTGTATTTCCCTAATGATAATTGGTAGTGAATAACTTTCTGTGTTTGCCTCTGTATCATCTTCATTGGTAAAATGTCTATATTTTCTGCCCATTTTCTAACAAGGTTGTTTGCTTTTTCATTTTTGAATTGCATTAGCTGCTTGTGTATTTTGGACATTAACCCCTTGTCAGATGTGTGATTTGCAAATATCTTCTCTCATTCAGTAGGTTGCCTTTTTGTTTTGCATAAAAGTATTTTTGGTGGAGTTTTTAGTGTAATATTATGACATTATCTACAAATATGAATTTTACTTCTTCCTTTACAATTTGGACACCTGTTTCTTGCCTAATTGCTCTGGTCAGGACTTCCACTACTATGATGAATGATAGTTTAATAATAGTGATATTGAACATCCTTGTCTTGTTTGTGAGCTTGTAAATTTTTCACTGTTGAATGTGTACTAGTTATAGGTTTGTTATATATGACTATTTTAAGTTTAAGTACAGTCCTTCTACACTCATTTTATTTAGCATTTTTGTCATCAGTAGATGCTGAATCTTGTCAAATGCTTTCTCTGGAACTATTGAGGTAGCCACATGATTTTAACCTTAATTTTGTTGATATGATTTTTTTACATTG
>PVHY01013059.1:0-42456 GCA_004024945.1 Uropsilus gracilis | reverse complement strand
AAGGGAAGGGGGGAAAGGGGGAAGGGAAGGGGGGAAAGAGGGAAGGGGGGAAGAGAGAGAGACACACACAGAACTGGTTCAGGAATCATTAATTTGAGGCACAGAGAAGGCCAGGTTGAGCAGCAGGGAGCTAGCTAGCCTCGCCCCTCCCCCAGAGTTGCCCCCACCCACCCTGGCCAGGTTTCAGGACTGGAACCAGAGCTGGGGGGAGCCCAGGTCAGCGCCCGTGGGGCTGGGAGGGGCAGAGGCCCAGGGGCCCAGGACAGAGATGAGCAGACCGTTGCGGTGGATGGGGGGTGGGGGGGCGGGGAGGAGCCAGGCTGCACCCCTGCAGGCTCCTTGCTCTTGTTGGGACAGCCCCTGCCCCCCGCACCCCCTCCGCACTCGGACCTGGGGGTCCTGGAGCATCGTTGTGGACGCCTTGAACTCGGGCCCAGTGCGCCGCGGCCGTTCGCTCGGCGCCAGCCGGTTCCGGTTCCCGGGACCTCTGCAAACCCGAGCCCCGTCGCCGCCGTGTTGCGACTGAGCTGCTGCGGGGACCGTCGTTTATCTACGAATCAACACGAAATGCGGTTTCGCGGCTCCGCGCTCAGCCCGCCCGGGCGCGCCCTCTGGCGGGGGTTGGGGCCCAGAGGATGATGCGCTGACCCGGAGCGGCCCCGCGGGACTCAGAGTGGACCCAGCCCGAGCTCCCTCCCTAAAGACACGCCTGGGGGCGTGGGGGGGTCGGGTGCTGCAGCCGCCCGTGCGAGGGCTGCGGGGCCTTAGGGGGTCTCTGTGACCGTGTGGAACACGGAAGCCAGCTAGACGCGCGATTTCCCCTTTGCAGGCGGCACCTGCCCGCCCCACCCCCACCCCAGCAGGCCCCCAAGGGCCTCTAAGCCGAAGAGAAATGGGTTGTCTGGCCCTTTGGGTGGGGGGGGGGTCAGGTAAAGCAGCCTCGAGGGACTGCTGTGTCACCCGAGCTGGCCCAAAGGCGGGTTCTGCACCCCATTTCCTGAGCTGGAGATTCTCGTTCAGCCCCCCCCCCCGCGCGATTCAGCCCCCCACGAGAATCACGCGTGTGTGGGGATCAGGGTAGTGACCCCCCAAAAAAGGACTGCAGAGCCGTGAGCTGCTTGGAGCAGTGCCTGGAGCGCACACAAGGCCCTTCATCCCCGCCATTGTATTTGCTAGTTAAGACACACGTATGTTCCCCATTCCGGAAGCTGGGTGTGCTCACATGGTCCCACAAGGTCAAAAATCAAAGGTTTGGGCTCTTGTCGCGGCTGGGGCTCTTACCCCAAGTCTCTGGGGTGAATCTGCTTGCAGGTCCACTCGTGGTGGTGGTGGAATCCCGTCCCTGTGGCTGAGGACTGAGGGTCCCCATTTCCTGGCTGGTGGGCAGAGGATGGGCCTGTGGCCCCTTCCTCTTCAAAGCTAGAGCCCCCGGCGGGACCACCTACACTGAGATTCACCCTCCCCTCTCCCTATGACTCATGTCCCCAGCTCAGCCAAAGGAGGTTCTCTGCCTTTAAATCAGGTGGGAGTAGGTTAGTCCCTTTATAATCTGGGGTCACCTCCCAGTCACTGATGGGAACCCTAACATCTATGGAGTCCCTTGTGCCTGGTAAGGGCGGGGGTTCCAGGGATGAGGGTGTGGGTATCTCTGGGAGGTCATTCTACCCATCCCAGAATTGATGCCCTATTGCCTGGGCTATAGCTGTGGTGGGGGTGGGGAGGGTGATTAGGGGACCCATTTGAGAACTTTTCTGAGGTCAAAGGCACATGGAGAAAGGTGGCTGGATGAGCCGGGAGCATGATAAATGCCATTACCTTTTTTTTTTCTTTTAAGTTTTCATAGTTTCAGTTTTTATACATTTAGGTCTTTTACGTATTTTTAGTTATTTTTTTTATTTGTTGTAAGGTGAAAAGTACAACTTCATCCTTCGACAGTTAGCCGGTATTCTTTATTGAAAGACTGTCCTTTTCCCACGGCATGGTGTTTGGCACTCTGAACAGGATCATCTGATCATAAATGTGAGGGTTTATTTCCGGCCTCTCTATTTTATTCCATTAGTCTGTTTGTCAGTACCACACTTTTTTTATTACTGTAGCTTTATAATAAGTTTTGAAATCAGAACCTCCAAGCTTTGTTTTCTTTGTCAAATTTGTTTTGGTTATTCAGAGTCTCTTGAGGCTCCATATTAATTTTAGGGTGGATGATTTACTCTTGCAAAAAATGCCACTGAGACTTCAACAACCTGTAGATCTTTCTTAGTAATGACATCTTAACAATATTAAGTCCTCTGACCCAGGAACTCAAGATGTTGTTCCATTTGCTTGTGTCTGCTTTCATTTCTCCCAGCAGTGCTCCATAGTTTATAATGTACAAAACTTCTGCTACCTTGGCTAAGTTTATTCCAAAGTTTTTACATTCTTTTTGTTGCCGCTGCCAGTGAAACCGCTTTCTTCATTTCCTTTACGGATTGTTCATTGTTAGTGTGCAGAAATGCATTCTTTTTCCTATTGATTTTGTATCTTGCAACTTTGCTACTGAATTGGTTTATCAGTTCAAAGAGTCTTTGGAATCATTTGATCATGTCATCTGTGAATAGACATAATTTCACTTCTTCCTTTCAAATTTCAATAGTTTTCTTTTTCTTGTGTAATTGCAATGCCTAGGACTTCCCGCACTATGTTGAATAGAAGTGACAGAATCAAGTATCCTTATCTTGTTCCTCAGCTGAGAAGGAAAAGTCTTTCTTGACTATGATGTCACCAGTGGGTGACATGCAGGGCCTTCATATTGTTGAGATAATTTCTTTCCATTCCTAGTTGTTGAGTGTTTTTATCATGAAGAGTTTTGAATTTTATCAAATGCTTATTCTGCATTGAGATGACCCTATTATATTCCGCTTCTTCCTGTTATTGTGATGTTTAACATAGATACATAGATTGATTTTTATATGTTGGATCAGCAATCCTGAATTCCTAAAATAAATCCCACTTGCTATAATACATAGATAATTATAGTTCTTGTAATGTGCTGTTGAATTCAATATGCTAGTCATTTTTGTTGAGGGCTTTTGCATCGATAGCCATAAAAGAGATTGGTTGCTAGCTTTGTTGAGATGACAAGCTTTTGGTATCAGGGAAACACTGACCTTTACCTTGACCTTGACCTCTAACTCTCACTTTACCATTTGAGTCTAAACTTCTCCCTCTTTAGGACAGGATGAGTAGCAAAGCCCTCCCCCCAGGGCTGTTGTGCTGATGAAAAGAGAAGACACACGACACGTGCACCAAATACCCAGCTCACAGGAAAACCGCAACATAGGTTAGTTAATAACAACAGCAGTTTATGACACAGTGGGACAGCTCAGTGCCACACTTGACCTGCATTAGCAGGAGGACTTCAGTCCAGTAGACCTGTCAGCAGTGTTCTAAGAGAGCCAGAAGTATCCCAGGGCATTCTACAGAAGCTCTCACTTGGCCCAGTGTTTGGCAGAGAAACTTCCCATTTTGTGAACTCATTCAAAACTTCCCACTTGCTTTGATTTCTTAATAATGGCTTGAAAGGTTTTGAGGAATTGAAAGTACTGAGGCCTGGGAAGAAAAAAAAAAAAAAACATAACAGGCAACACAAAGAGTTTCTCTCTTTGATGGATTAGCAAAGGTTCATAGAACACCAAGACATGGTGTGGGGGCGGGGTAGTGTGATGAGGAAGGCAACGTGGGTAGCATTTATTCAGAACTAATGTATCTGAATGTTTTATAAAATACTTTCTTGTTTCAAACAGCTTAAGGTTTGTAGAAAATGGCGTTAAATAGTACAGCTTTCCCAGACACACACAGCTTCTCCCCTTTTTTAACATCCTGTGTTACTGCAGTACATATATTACACATGATAAACCATTGGTGACATACTATTTTTAATTAAAGGTCGTCGTCTATATTAGGATTCACTCTTTATGTTGTGTATCCTGTGGGTTTTGACAAAGATATAATGACAAGTGTCTGCCATTATAGAGAATTATTTCACTGCCCTAAGATATTCCCTCTGCTCCATCTACCCATCCCTACCGATTCTGACCTGAGCACTTCATACCACTGAGGTTTTTACTATTGCTATTGTCTTACTTTCCCCAGAATTTTCTGCAGTGCAAATCATACATAGGTAGCTATTCCAGACGGGCCTCTTTCACTAAGCAATGTACGTTTCCAGTTGTTCTTTTTATGGTAGTTCTTGTTATATATAGTAAGCCTTGGTAATTCATTTCTTTTTATGAAGATATACCACAACTTGTTCATTCACCTTTTAAAAGACATCTTTATTATTATTATTATTATTATTATTATTATTATTATTATTAACATCTTGTTAAAATATTTATGGGTGGATGGATAAATGGATGGATGGATGGATGGATGGATGGATGGATGGATGGATGGATGGATGGATGGATGGATGGATGGATGGATGGATGGGTGGGTGGGTGGGTGGATGGATGGGTGGATGGATGGGTGGATGGATGGGTGGATGGATGGGTGGATGGATGGGTGGATGGATGGGTAGGTGGATGGACGTTACATCATTGCATTCCCCAGGGTTCTCCCTCCATCTTATCATCCAGTAACCTTCATCTTGATCTTCTTGTGCTCGTCCCTTCCGTCATTACTCCCTCCCCTCTCCCCCTCCCTAACTGCTGGCCCAGTTCTGTTGTCAGCTTATTTTGACTTTTTCTTGGCCTTTTGTTTGTTATTTCTATATCCCATCTATAGGTGAGACCATCTGGTTTTTCTTTCTGAGTTATTTCTGCTAAAATGATTTCTTCTAGGTTCATCCACCTTATCACAAATACATCAAATTTGTCTTATTCGATTGCTGAATAATATTCAATTGTGTACATAGACCACAACTTTCTGATCCATTTGTCAGTTTGGGGCATTTGGGTTGTTTTCATATCCTGGTTATTGTGAACAGTGCTGCGATAAATATCCATATACAAGTGTCCTTTTGAATTACTGTCTTGGTGTCCTGTGGGTAGATTCCCAGAAGTGGGTTTGCAGAATCGAATGGTAGGCCCATTTTCAGTAGTTCGAGGGTCCTCCACACAGCTTTCCATAGTGACTGGACCAGTTTGCATTCCCACCAGCAGTGTAAAAGTGTTCCTTAAAGGACATTTCATTTGCCTTCAGTTTGGGGCAATTATACAGATACTTTAAATGTGTGTGTAAAACAAACAAGTCCAATCTTTTGCCAGTTTAAATATTCTTTGATTTCTTTGATCAACACTTTAGTTTTCTTCAGCTATCGCTTATGCATATGTTGTTAGATTTATACATGTGTACTTTTTTAGTGCCAATGTAAGTGACATTGTGTTTTTTAATGTCATCTTCCAGCTGTTTATTACTAAATCCTAGGAAAGCAACCAACTATGTACTAACTTTGTATCCTGCAAACTTACTGTAATTGCTTATTAGCTTCAGTTGTTTTATTTTGTATTGGTCTTGTCTGTGAGACTTTCTACACAAACTATCATATTATCTGCAAAAAGAGAGAGAGAGAGATTATTTTTTCTTTCCTTCTCTTTTCTTCTCTTACTGCATTAGGTAGAACATCCAGTACAATGTTGAAAAGGGGTAGTGAAAGAGGTACCCTTGCCTTATTCTGATCTTAATAGGGATGTTTCTGGTTTCTCACCATTGTGTGAATTAGTGTCAGGGTTCTTGTACATGTACTTTATAAGCTTGAAGAAACCCCTCCCCCTCTTACTTTGCTTTATTGCTAAGCACACACACTGGAATTATAGTGTCTTCTGGAGAACTGACCCCTTTATAATTCTGCTACGTCCCTCTTTTTCTATGAGAACTTTCCTTGCTCTGAAGTCTGTCCTTTCTGGAATTCTGATAGCTACTCATGCTTTCTTTTGTGTTTCAGTAATTTGAGTGATAAAGCGTTTGGTGGAGATTTACAAAGTGTGCATTTAAATCAGGCAAAACTAGTTATAAGTCAAACTAATCAACTGATATGACAATGGGCAAATTTAATTACTCTGTGCCTCCTTTTGCTGTTCTCCAAAATGGAGAATTATTCCTTTGGATGACTCTAAAGATGATGTGTGATGATGCAATAAAGCACTTAGCAAAGGTCTAGTTTATAATGTTTAATTAAATAGTCTACTCATGTATTCTATTATTAATATAAGCAATTAATCAGTATTATATTATGAGCCTTTAGTACAGATCTTTAAATGCAAGTACTCTTTGTATGAAAGTTGGATGAGTCTCTCTGAGAAGATAAACTTAAAAAATAATTGCAAAGTCTCAGACTAAAGAGGATCTCCTGGCAGTACCTGAAAAAGCAGAAGACTTCATGTGTGCCCTGCAGCCCACACCTCAGAGCCCTGATGCCAGGGGGAATGTGGTATTTTTCTCCCCAATGTTGAGTCTTGCTTGCTCTTTTCATCAACACGAAAGAGGAACTTCCCACCACCTCCACCATCCATCACCACCATCACCACCAACAACACAAACACACTTCCTGGGTAATAGGTCATCTTTGATTAGATATTCTGAGTAGCTTTTAAGAAGAAATAGATAAAGCTAATAATATGGGGGGGGAGGAGACTGGTATTGCACATCAAGGTGTTTTTAAAGGTCGTTCTAAAACTCTGAAGTGGGAGATATCTCAATTTTGTTTATTTAAAAGGTTGTAAGTAGAGATGAGAGAGAGAGAGAGAGACTATAGCATTAACCAGTCTTCCTCTGGGGCACAGGACTTAAGTGGTTTTAACTGTGCTTTTCTCTAGTTCTCATTTTCATCAGTTATAAGAAAAGCAGGTCATTTTTCCAATGAATGAAGCAAACAGATGAGTGAAAAGCAATCGTTTGCAGAACCCTCCCCCCTTTACCTTCACATCCTGTGCCACGAAGCTGGTGTTTTCCTTGCAAGAAAACAGACAGTGGTCACTTGACAACTACATCCTCGGGTTCATTTGGGCCATTTGTGCATTCTGTCCTTCCATCCAGGCCTCCCTGTCGTCGTCCCCCCCTCCCCCAGCACTTGCTCCAGTTCCCTCCCCCAAGTTCCCTTTGTCTGAGGCCTGGCTGGGTCACCACTCACCAGCCTGGACGCCATGGGGTCTGGAGTCCCACAAACCACTGACCCCAGCCCGGCCAGGCACTGGGCGACCGAGCCACTTAACCTCTCAGCCCGGTGCCTGCGTGATGGAAGGCACGAGCCACGTTCTCGCACCTGCTGGGGACACTTGTCCAGGTGGGGGGGCTGGCCTGCCCTTGCCCCGCCCTCTGACCCTCCGCTTCCTCCCTTGCAGTCTGCCGACATCGACAACCATCACGCGCTCATTGAGTACAATGAAGCCGAAGGCAGCTTCGTTCTCCAGGACTTCAACTCCCGCAACGGCACCTTCGTCAACGAGTGTCACATCCAGAACGTGGCTGTGAAGCTGCTGCCTGGGGACGTCCTGAGATTCGGCTCCGAAGGGCTGTCCTACGAACTGGTCATGGAAAACCCCTCCTCGGTGAGTGCAGGCCGCAGCGGGGGCCTCGGACGCAGCCCGGGCCTGGAGATCCGGCAGCTCTGGTCCCTCTGGTTTCGCGCTGCTGCCACAGGTGACCGCGACCGGACCGGACCTGGCGGGTCTGGATGGCGCGCGCTAGCGCCCTCTCCTGGGTACTTCTAGGAATTGCACCCGAGAATGGCGACGTTGCCGTTTGGAACAGGTGGGGCGAGGGAGGGCGGGGAAGCAGGCGTGTACTTCTGAAGACAGTAGGTGCTTCCCTTCCAGCGGGTCAGCGCTCCTTGGCGTCAGCGCCTGGGGACCTGGGCGAGGTGCGTTGCACGCCCCGGCTCGTCCACGGGGTGCTGAGAGCGAGCAGAGCTGGCAGGGTGATCCTGGGTGATGCGCTGGCCCACCACCTGTGACTTGACCCCTCCCCCATCAGGGCCTAAAGGGCCGCCCGGGTTTAAGGGAAATGTAACACAGAACGAGGCAGGGTGGGGGGTGGCAGGGGCCCAAGCTTGGCCTGAACCCCAGGTCTGCGCCTGCTTGCCCAGTGTGTTCTCAGATGAGCCATTAGACACCTCGCAAGCTCGATTTCCGCGTCTACACAGTAGGGAGGTGACAGTGGTGACGCGGAAGGCTGGTCTCCACCGGGGAATTGTGAAGACACAGGTCACATCCGCTCTGAATACTCAGAGGGAAGGTGCGTGGCCTCACGCCCCAGCGCCCAGGTCACTGCGTAGACGGACCTTGGAGACTGACGGCCCTTTCTGGAAGGAGGCTGAGCCTAAATTAGAAGAACATGACTCATCAATTAAAAATGACAAATGTGATGCACTCGAGATAACATGGAGGGACCCAGGAGGAATCCTATTAACAGAAACAAGTCAGAAAGAAAACGACAGAAACCAAACGATTTCACTAATATATGGAACATGGGGAAAGCAAACAAACGGCCTGGAGAAAAAGTCAAAAACAAGCGAACAACCAAACACAAGTACACCCCTGGGGGTGTGGGAGTGGGTGGGAGTGGCCAGGGAGGGGAGGGGGTGGGAGAACCCCGGAGAATACAAAGATGTGAAATACATATATATATAATTAATATATATTAATATATAATAAATATGTATAATTGTATTAAAAATAGGTCGAGGATCCAGACAGAACCTTGGGACTAGGAGCCCAGGGGCAGCCCTCATGCTGCAAGAAGGTCCGCAGCTCCCTCGGGCAGCCAGACCTGGAGCCACAGCTGTCACTTTGGCTGTGAAGATCTGAGCCTTTTCTCTGCTGCCTCTGCCCAGCAGGACCAAAGCCTGCTGGTGCCTGGAATGTTCCCCCAGCTGGCAACATGGAGGAGGGGCTCTGGGCCCAGAGGCTGGACTCTTCAGGGTCCTCAAGCTGGCTCCCCCCCGCTGAGCCAGACACCTCTGCAGCTCCCTGGGCCTCACCCCAGCGGAGTACTCCTAGTTTGGGGTACAAAACTGGGTGTTTCCAGTTAGACTCTAGCTCCCACTGCGTGGCCTCTCCCAGGAAGCTAATTAAAACTTGAAAGGAAAAACCATAAGATAGAAGATTTCCAAAAACTGGGGGAATGTTATTGGGCCTGATCTCTTTTACTCCAGCGGGTAAAAACCCAAAAGAATAACTTTTCTGATGGAACAACTCAAAGGTACTTTATGCTCCAAGACCTAATGGTAATACACGACCTGTGCATTGGAATGCATGACCCGATTTTGGCCCTGACAATTCTGAGCATAATGTCACCTATTCTTGGGGACTTAGCAATATGACCTGGTTTTGAATGCCGGGGACTGCCCCCCCACACCCCCAGCTGTTGATCGGCTGGTGCTTTGCCCTGGTGTCAATAGCGCCCCCTGCTGGTTACCAGCCCTTATGTCTGCCATTTCCAGCCTCTCCTGCCCTTGACAGACCAGGCTCCTCAGCACTGGGGTCAGTGTGTGTCTCTGGAGGATGACCCTCTTGGTCTATCTGGTGCTTTTCTCTGATTAGACTGCAGTCGTGGGCTTCCAGAAAGCAAGCCACACCAGTAAAATGTCCTTCCGGTCCCGCCTTATCAAGACTTACCTGCAGGTATCCTTGGGGAAGTTAACGTCTCACTCCGGGAAGATGGGTGCCCAGGTATCTCTGCTGGAGAGCCGCTGCTTCTCTCCATCCATGCGCTCTGCTTTGGAAGCAAGTCCACGCGTAGCCCACCGGCGGGGGGGAGGGGAGGGGCCCCGAGGGTGGGCTTGAGGGCATGTGCACAGGGGGTGGATGCTTCTGGAAGGAAGATCATCTCTTTCCCCCATCACTCAATCAGGTGTTTGTATCAGTGCATTCAGGGTCATAATCCAACACTACGTCTTTATTTCATTGCCCAAACCTAGCCTTGACCACTGGGAGCTCTTGGGGGCTGGTTTCTGTGCCCTCTGACTGCCCCTGCCCCTGCTGTTGGGAGGCGATTCCTTGCTTTCCACCTTCATGAGATGCGCCAGGCTTCCTGAACACCTTTTCCCCGCACCAGCCCTGGAAGAAGTCAAAAGGCTTTTGCTTACACTGCCCGTCATTCAGCTCAGCGAACCCCTCCCGGGTGTATGGGGCTGGTGCTGGGCACAGCCAGGCACAGACTGGTGAGCATTCTTCCCTGGAACATACGTATGTTCCCTGGAACATGCGTATGGAAAGTACGTGTGTATCGTGCTCTGGCACAGTCTTTACAAGCA
Source organism: Uropsilus gracilis (assembly GCA_004024945.1). Taxonomy (NCBI): domain Eukaryota; kingdom Metazoa; phylum Chordata; class Mammalia; order Eulipotyphla; family Talpidae; genus Uropsilus; species Uropsilus gracilis. The sequence goes on along the minus strand of PVHY01013059.1, from coordinate 32,225 downwards.
ACAACACTGTACTGCAAACCCCATGTGACCCCCTGACTCATGGGGTACTCTCCTGGGCCTGGACGAGCCCCCCCCCATCTCTGCACCAGTGTCAAGTTTACAGCTGACCAGGGAGTTCCCGGCCTGAACATCAGTGGGGATTTCTGGCTACCTGGGGGGGTAAGACAAACGCAAACTAAGAAAGAGGTGCATTAGACCAACGTGTTCATCAGCCACCCAGGTGGCTTCTCTGCTGCATCAGATCATTGCTTTTCAGCTCTGCAAGGCTCTGTCCTCCTGGCTACGTCCTACGTCCTATGTCCCCGGACTGGGGCTGCTCCTTCTGCGGCATTTCCAGTGCGGAGCCGGCAGTGAAGGTCCCCGTGGACGTGGACAATTCTAAAACATGGTGGAATAGCAAGGAAGGGATGACAGCGCTGATGGCCATTGTCTCTCCCAGAATTTAATGTTTACGAGTGACTGTGTTTATCAGCCAGTTTGCAAGACTGCAGAACATTGTGTAATCGGTGTGGCCCAGCACCTGCCCCCTCACCCCCCTGCAGCATGAACTGGTCGCAGGTCCGCCTGGGTGCAGGCTGGGCCCTCACGCTGCCTTGTTTTTTTTTTTTTTTTTTTTTGAGACCAGGTCTCACTATTTTTGCCCATGGAACTGCAGGCTCACGTTGCCCAGGATACCATGGACTCAAAGCAATCCCCAGCCTCAGCTTCCCAGGTAGCTGGGATTACAGGCGCACGCCACCACGCCCAGCTATTTTATGGGAGTAGGTCTCACAATGTTGCCCTGGGCGGGTCTTGATCCCCAGTCCCAGCCACGACTCCATAGGCTGTCGCTTACAGGGACGCGCCATCATGCCTGGCAAGAAGTGGAGCATGTTAATAGCGTATTAACGATCCTTCCCTGAGCAGTTTGTTGGCCTCCAAGAGGATCCCTTTTCCAAGGTCTCTCATGCCACCTGTTTCTCCTTTTCTTTGTTTCAACTCAGAAAATCTGTTCTTCACTAACCAGCCACCTAAGCATCTTTGGCCAGCATAGAAAGCCTCAGAAATCATGACCACTAATAACGTGGCTGCTAAACAGCAGCCCCTCTGCCTGGCGGTGAGACCTTGGACAAGTCACTCTACCTCTCTGAGCTCCTGTCTCTTACATCACAAAATAGTGGTCAAAATGCCTCCCTTGTCCTGAGTTATTCTGGGGATGAGATGTCAAGGGCCTCCCCAGGCGCCTTCTCTCCACGGTGGCCGATGGCTGTCGCAGCCTCAGTCACGACAGGGCACGTGACAAGTCCTCCAAGGGCTAGTACTGGCCTCCTACTTGGTGCTGCCCAGTGTCTGGGGCCACCTCGCAGAAGCCAGGTGAGCTTTTCCGCTCAGCCCCCACCTTTAAAGGGGTGAGAAGCACGTGGCAGAGATAACACCAAGCACAAGCAGACAATCTGAAAACAGCGCCGTGTGGTTTCTGGAGTAATCATGGGCCACTGTTTGTTCAAGCTGCTACCAGCACGTCTGTGGATGTAGTCAGCCTCAGTCCAGGAGGCTGTCTCCTGCTGTGTTCAAGGCAGTGTGGAGGAAACCAGAAATGGAGCATATGCTCCCTGAGAAATCAAACCGTGAAACAGCCCCTCGACGTATGGTGCGAGGAAAGGAGAAGAAAGAAGGAAGGAAAAGGGGGATTAGTGGATGTTGCCAAGGACCTGGCAACTGACCTTGACCCCCACGCTCCAAGGACTTTGGCCCGCGGGCCCGGCCCGGCACTAGCTTTTGCTGAGGCTTTTCCTTGCGCTTGCTCACCCCGCCTGCTTCCGGCAGCCACCGGCAACAATTTCTGAGCAAACTTTGACTTCCCTTATGATGGCGCGGCCCGCGGTAGAGAAAGCGGAGCGGAGCCCGCCGACGCGAGCCGCCCCCACCAGCAAGCTGGTGCAAGGAAACAGTCCTTGTTTTCCTTTTGAGCCAGAGCAGCCGATCGGAGGTGTGCCACCTTGACACCTCCTGGCACCTCTCTGCCCCTTGAGCCCCTGGTCCTCAGGCTTCGTGTGCTGCCGCGACCGCCTCACAGACACCCCAAAGCAGCCTCCCTCTGCTCCCAGGTTCGCATCGTTGTGACTCGTGGGCGGCTCGGCAAGGCACAAGGGCTCCGACTGAAGCTCAAAGCGGCAGGTTTACGACTGGTGCGCCAGGGACCCTGACAGAGTCTGTGACAACCTTTTACAGGGCAAAACCACCACCGCCCCCTACGGTGAAGCAAGCAGGTGAAGAACACGTTCCCACGTTCCCATAATGGTGGGATGCGTTCCCATAACTGCGTGGTCTCCAATAATGCTGACATCCATCATCCATCAGGTGGACAATGCTAGTGTCCATCATCCGTCAGGTGGACAATGCTGGAGTCCATCATCCATCAGGTGGACAATGCTGGCATCCATCATCCATCAGGAGGACAATGCTAGTGTCCATCATCCATCAGGTGGACAATGCTGGCATCCATCATCCATCAGGAGGACAATGCTGGCATCCATCATCCATCAGGAGGACAATGCTAGTGTCCATCATCCATCAGGAGGACAATGCTGACATCCATCATCCATCAGGAGGACAATGCTGGTGTCCATCATCCATCAGGTGGACAATGCTGGCATCCATCATCCATCAGGAGGACAATGCTGGTGTCCATCATCCATCAGGTGGACAATGCTGGCATCCATCATCCATCAGGAGGACAATGCTAGTGTCCATCATCCATCAGGTGGACAATGCTAGTGTCCATCATCCATCAGGAGGACAATGCTGACGTCCATCATCCATCAGGACAATGCTAGTGTCCATCATCAGGTGAACAATGCTGGCGTCCATCATCCATCAAGAGGACAATGCTGACATCCATCATCCATCAGGTGGACAATGCTGGTGTCCATCATCCATCAGGTGGACAATGCTGGCGTCCATCATCCATCAGGTGGACAATGCTGGCATCCATCATCCATCAGGAGGACAAAGCTGGCGTCCATCATCCATCAGGTGGACAATATTGGCGTCCATCATCCATCAGGTGGACAATGCTGACATCCATCATCCATCAGGAGGACAATGCTAGTGTCCATCATCCATCAGGTGGACAATGCTGGTGTCCATCATCCTTCAGGTGAACAATGCTGGCATCCATCATCCATCAGGTGGACAATGCTGGTGTCAAGAACAACCAGAAATAAGGGGAGGCAGAAGCAGGATGTGGGGCCTGCCAGCCATGGCGGGTACTTCCCACCGAGGGCAGGGGGAGGACACTGGTCTCAAAATGGAAGCTTTAAACAAATTAGAGTCACTTTGGTCAGTCTGTTCCCAACACACGCAACAGCCAAGAGGTGGGGGCCACTCAAAGACCCCAAAGGGTGAGCTGATGAACTAAGAACGCTCCCCATGGGTGGTCTGGTCTCTACAGCGGGGGTGGGGAGGGTGGTGGGTGTGGGGGGCGGTCTCGGTCAGCCTTGAAGAGGGAAGATTCTCTCTCACGGGGCAACGTGGCTCAGCTGCGCATGAAGCCAGTTACAGAAGACTGTTGCTATGAGGCCTTAGACCAGGGGCCTAGAGCAGCCAGCACCAGAGAGGGCCATCGCGGTAGTCAGGGGTGGGGAGCTGGGGAGGGGGCCGTTGTTGGGGATACAGTTTCAGCTGCGCCAAGGGAAATAGTTGAGGTTAGGCCTCCGCCTCACGTGACCCAGCCGTTCACTTGAAGACAGTCCAGGTTATTGCGGACACACAGTTGCATCAGGGACATGGGTCCTCGCCAGTGATGGAGTCTTCCTCACCCGGCAGGAGAGAGGGAATGTAGCCATTTTCTTTTTCTTTTTCTTATGAGACTAGATCTCACTACTTTTGCCCATGGAACCACAGGCTCACGTTACCCAGGGTACCACCGACAAGCAATCCCCAGCCTCAGCTGGGATTACAGGTGCACACCACCATTCCCAGCTACTTTTTTGGAACTAGGTCTCATTACAGGCCCCAGGTGGGACTCGGACCGTGATCCCTAGCCCCGGCTGCTTCATAGGCTGAAGCTTACAGGCATGAGCCACCGTGCCCGGCTAAAATGCAGCCATTTTCAGCAAAATGGAGGGAGTTTGGGGGAATGACCGGGAGTAAAACAAGCCAGTGGGAAAAGCAAAGGTTGGGCATTGACCTAGCAGGCCACTCTCAAAGTACTTTTCAAACCTAGTGGACATGAGTGAGCAGGGTGAGGGGGCTGAGGTTCAGAAGTTGGGGAAGGAAAGAGACAAGGATTCCAAGGGACAGCCCAGCTGAGCTTGTAGCCAAGCCAGAGCTTCACGGACATCTGCCTTGGTGTGTGTCTGTCTCTCCCTCCTTTTTTTTGAGACCAGGTCTCGCTATTTTTGCCTGTGGAGCCGCAGGTTCATGTTGCCCGGGGTACCACAGACTCAGGCAATCCCCAGCCTCAGCTTCCCAGGTAGCTGGGATTACAGGCGCATGCCACCACACCCAACTATATTTTTTTGGAACTAGGTCTTGCTATGGGCCCCCAGCAGGACTCGAACCGTGATCCCTGGCCCCGGCCACTGCTTTCTAGGCTGCCGCTTACAGGCATGCACCACCATACCCAGCCCTCTCCCTTCATTTTTAAAAGGGCAGGTTGATTAAGGAAAGGGGGAAGGGGACCTTGGTTTCTCAGGGTCGTGTGCTCGCCATCTATGCAAGGACAAGCTGGGAGGACAGACCACCCCCACAGGCATCCAGTCTTTGAGCTCAGGTCATGATTTGAAAAGTGTGTTTCTCTGCCAAGAGGTTGGGAGGCTGAGAGAAACCAAGACACAGAGAAAAGTCTCCAACCTCACCCCTTTCCCTCTCCACTTCTACCTGAACTTGGGGATCCCTTACCCCCCGCCAGCCTCATTTATAAAGTGGAAGCAAAGAGCCCGGTGCACGCGAGAGGCAGTGGCCTGAGCTGGTATCCCAGATTGCCAGGCACCAGGAGAAGTGGTCAGTGGGGCTTTCAAGCGAGACCAAGGCCACACCGGCCCCTGAGCCGCCTTCTCCGCTCTGACTGGGTTGTGATGCGCTGTCCGTTGAGATTAGGGACAGACATCTCCCATGGCCAGAGGACGAAATTATCAACCAAGGAGCAGGCCATGGCTGACGAAATTATCAACCAAGGAGCAGGCCATGGCTGCGGCATGGAAGGAAGCAATGGGCCGTGGTTCTGAGCTGACCGGGACCTCAGTGATTTGCTCGCTCACTCTGTTGCCCTGCAGTTGAGGTCTTGTAGGCATTTGTTCCAGCTGCTGAGGAGACAGCAGTGAGCAAGATGGGCCAGAAGGCCCGAGCCTTTTAAAGGTGACATGCAACGGGCTGGGTGGCACGCTCCTGTTGTCCAAGCGCTGGGAAGCAAGAGGCTTGGGATCGCTTGAGCTTGTGGGGTCAATACTACCCCGGGCAACATAGCGAGACCTGGTCTTGAATAAGCAACCAGGTGCGGTGGCGGGCGCCTGTAATTCCAGCTACCTGGGAGGCTGAGGCTGGGGATCGTTTGATTCTGCGGTACCCCGGGGCAACATAGGGAGGCCTAGTCTCAAAAATGAATGGATGGACGGACGGACGGACGGACGGACGGACGGACGGACGGACGGACGGACGGACGGACGGACGGACGGACGGACAGACAGACAGACAGACAGACAGACAGACAGACAGATAGACAGATAGACAGACAGACAGACAGACAGACAGACAGACAGACAGACAGACAGACAGACAGACAGACAGACAGACAGACAGACAGATAGATAGATAGATAGATAGATAGATAGATAGATAGATAGATAGATAGATAGATGAATAAGTAAGTAAGTAAAGGTGACATGCGACCAACTCAACAACTCATTTCCAAATCTGGGATCCAGAGGAAGTCACCAGGTCTTCTGCATCATAGAATCCAGGTGTATTAGGTGAGGTCATGCTTGGGAACCTCTCAGCAGGGTACCTTACAGGAAGGCTGCCCCCAGACAGTAGTGATATGATAGTGTGTAATCTGACCCAGAGCTGAGATCACTGTTCCCAACTTAGAGAAAATCTGGGAGGGCTTCCTGGAAGAAGTGACTTATAAGCTGAGACCCAGGGCCAGCAATTTCGAGACTGGAACAAAGGGGTGGAGACCATCCCAGCTGAATGGACTCTCTCCTGACCCCCTTATCTGCCTCTCCAGGTCTCCTTCCCATGGATGCACGGCCCAACTCCTTGGGCAAGGCCACAGCCACCTCGGACCTCTCAGCAGCCAAAGGAGTCACCCTCCCCACCACAGATGCCCTTCCAACAGGGCTTCCGGCCAGCACCAGCACAGAGGAGCTGGTCCCAGGGGTTCCCCAGACCCACTATTGTCCCGCCTGTCTCCCACCAGCGGCCTGTGAGCACGGGCGGGAGGATGTTCTCGTTCATGATGGACAGCTCCCACGGCTCTCCCTTCATCAAGCAAGGTACCTCCAGTCTTCTCGATTCTCGGGGATGGGCCACGAGAATGGGTCTTGGGTTCTGCTCATTTTCTCTGGTTCTAAAAGCAGCTGGTCAATTGTGGGGGAAAGGGGTGGGGGCCTCTTGGTGCCAAACCCTCCAGCCTTTGTGCACAGGCTGGGACTCCTGGGAGGTGCAGGCGTGCATGTGAGTGTGCACACTTACCAGAATGTGTGGCAGGGTCTAAATGCACACACTTTGTCTAAGATGTGCAGAAACAGCAGCTGCTGAAAGCCCACCACAGCCCTAGGAGGTGTGTCAGTGTTTTATGACCACTTTACAAGTGAGAGGAAGCTGAGACTTATTGAGGAAAAATGCTCCCCTGGAGGTGACAGAGGCAAGGGCATCTAGTCGAATGTGGTTTGGCCAGATTTAAGGCTGGTTTTCTTTGTGACTGTCATTCACAGCCCAGTCACTTGAGCCATGTTTCCTTCTCTCTCCTTCTCCCTCTTGGAGGCCTAGTGGTTGAGGAGATTTTCCATCTGTCTCTGTCCTCTTAGCCTCATCAGCCTCCCTGGTGGAAGTGCCAGTGGACTTGGCCCCTGATGTGATTTCTGGGTTTCCTCCATGTCAAGGTCCCATTCTCTGTCCTGTGTTCCAGCCCCAGGCCCCTCTGAGTTCCCAACTCTCTTGGAGGCTCCAACCCTTCCTGGTCTCGTCGGGATCACTCACCTCAGTACCTCCTTCCACCCTCAGAGAATAGTCATAGTGCTCAGAAGAGTAAATGAGCTATGTTTACAATGTTTACATCACCATCATGAGCTTGATCATTAGATGAACTCCCATGTCATCATGCTCCCAAGTTAAGAAATTATTCAGTCATTTTCCCCCAACATTTCCATATAAAACTTTGTAATGCAGAGTAAAGCAAAAAGCCTTTTATGAAGCTCTCCACACCTAATTCTACCATGAATATATTGCTGCTACACTTCTTATGGCGCATCGACCTATCAAGCCATCCTTGCATTCCTCCGTGAGTCCAGCTTATTTTTGACACATTTCAAAATAAACTGCACATATCTGCAGTCTTCCTTCCTAACATTTCAGTATATAAATAACTGGGCAGTAGTATTTGTCTTTGTTGTAAAATCCACATATGGTTTGTGTCGGTTATCAATTGTTGTATGATAGATTCTTCCAGAACTCAGCAGTCTAAATCCAGACATGCAAACAAAAGGATCTATGTGTTGTTTTATGCAGTGGCTGTGGGTTAGGAATTTGGGAGCAGCTTAGTGGGGTGGCAGTGGCTCATGTTCTCTCTAAGCTGTGGTCATCTGAAGACTTGACCAAGGTTAGAAAATCCACTTCCAAGATGGCAGACGTACATGGCTGTTGACAAGAAGTCTCAGTTCTTCACCATGAAGACCTTTCCAAGAGGGGAAAGGGAACCACCCTTCTAAGCGTAGTCTTCATCATCCGTCTTCCATAGGCAATAAAAACTCAGAGCCCAGGCCAACTCTTAATGGCAAGAGCTTATGGGAGGTGGGAAAGGAAGAAGTGTTAAGAACAGAAAATATGGGGGTGACTTCTTAAAATATCCTGAATACTTTTCTCCTAATAATAGTCATTTGACCCTCATATTGTAACCTACTTTTTAATGTTCAATAAGATATCACAAGCATCTTCCCATTCCAATAAACGTACCACATAATGATAGAGCCCGTAGGTGCTGACCCAGCAAACCTGGATTCAAACTTTGAAATCTGCCACTTACCAGCTGTGTGACCTTGAGCAAGTAACTTGACATCGCTGTACCTAAGACCCCTCATGTATACACTAGAGATGGAAATAATAAGACCTGTTTCCATTTGGTTATCATGAGATGAAATGGAACCTAGCATTTAAGAGCTGAGTCCCTGGCATGCAGTGAGTGTTGCGGGAATATGGAACCTTCAACATGAAGTTATTATCCACCCATGATCATTACTTCAGTTGTAGTCACAACAACTTCAGATATGTGGAAAGCCACTCTAGGTCCCAAAGATATAGTCAAGATCTATAATGCTCCCTGGTGAGGGCTGGTTTTAGTTGATAAGTACCAGGGGGACCAGATGACTAGACTTTGGGGAAATATCTGCTGCTAGAAGTTTCTTGGAGCACCTCCATCACCATTCCTGCCAACCTCCTGTCCGGGTCTTTCTGGCCACCCATCAGTCTCACCAGTAGATCTCTGAGTGATCCAGCAACTAGCAACTTGCTCTGGATGGTCTCCAGCCATTTAGGTCATACCTATCACTTAGGTTCTTCCTAGTAAATAACAGCAGCCAGTATAGCAGTTTGGGGGTAGGGAAGGGCAATGCTGAGCACACCCCTGCCTAGACCTCAGGGAGTAAGGGTCAGGTCTCACTGCCTACTCTGCACAGCAGGGACCCCAGGAGTTACTCGCCTATGCTGTGGGTCTAACCAAGACCAGGTGCTCTGTGCCTGAAAGGTTTGGCCATCCCTTTGCCGAAAGAGGTCAGGTGAGGCAGCCATGGTAAGGTCCCAGGGGTGTCTTGGGTTACATCAGATGGCACCAGATTGCAGGGAACTAATGGAGATTGAACATGGACCCCAGAAGGTTCAGACCTCCTGTGCTTGAACCTTTCTGCAGACCCTCCATTCAGCCTTTGGGCATCCATCTCTGTCATTCTGTGTGCTGGATAACAGGATACCATTTTTGCCAGTAGAAGCCTGTCTCTGGCCTGCAGTTTGCCAATCAGCAGCCTCTGACTGATGGAATTGAACCTGGCCACTCCAGGTAGGGGCTTCTGATCAGGGTAAAGACTTCCCGAGGTTGGATCAAGTTAAATGACCTGCACATACAGGGCCTCAGACAGACTCTGCAGCATAGTTTTTGAATAAGCCACAGACCTGTGACAAATATTAATCCAAGTTCAAGGGAATGTTATAGTCAAGCCTGTATCAAGAAAGTCACTTTCAGCTGGGCATGGTGGCAGCCTAGGAAACCACGGCTGGGGCCAGGGATCATGGTTCGAGTCCCACCGGGGGCACGTAGTGAGACCTAATTCCAAAAAAATAGCTGGGCATGGTGACGTGTGCCTGTAATCCCAGCTACCTGGGAAGCTGAGGCTGGGGATTGCTTGAGTCCGTGGTACCCCCGGCAATGTGAGCCTACGGTTCCACGGGCAAAAATAGCGAGACCTAGTCTCAAAAAAAAAAAAAAAAGGTCACTTTCTCTTTTTTCTTTTAGGATTTATTTTGTGAGTTTTATAATATATCTGTTTAAAATTAGATGCTATTCATACCTCATTAATTGCTGGGCTTTGCATTTGTCTATTAGATAAATCTGATTTAGCTGTTACATGTTTGATTGGTCTGATCTATCAATAATGGAGAAAAGACAGATATTAATTATATCATGGTAATGACAGAGTTCGCTAGTCCATCTTACAACTTGGTGATTTTTGCTTTGTTTATTTTGAGGTGATGTTATTAGGTACCTGCATGTTTGGAATTGTACTATCTTCCTAGTAAACTGATATTTTTCAATTAGGTAGTTCTTTTCTTCCTTAATGTTACTTTGATTCACTACTGTTTTTGATATCATTATACAAATATAACAGCAAAAAGGATAAGTTGAATTGAGATGCTTCCCTTTTTATATTTAACTTAAAGATTATTTTTAAAATCTCACTCCCCCCCCATTTCCTTTTTTATATTCTTTTTTAAAAATATATCCAGTTATATATATTGGCAGGAAAGGAAGTCTTTGGTAAAGAAGAAAGAGATCAGGGGAGGTTCCAGTCCTGTGTTTTCTGGTACTGTGGCCTCCAGCCACATGTAATCACCTGAAACATGACTTGCAGAATTAATGCTAGATTTAATTATTTAAAATTGAAAAACAGACACTTGCTTCAGTTGTCAGACAGTTTTAAATAGGCTTGGAACATCTTGGAAATGTAATTCTCCTTTTTCAATGATCAGCTATTCTGAAATCTAAATACAGATCAAGTCTTTCCATTGAAAATTTAGCTTCCAAATTGAGATGCGTCACACATATAAAATAAGCCTGTTTAAAGACTTGGTACCAAGAAAGAGAAAGAATGTAAAATATCTCAATTTTTTGGTCTTGATTACATGTTGAATGTTACTGCATTGTATTGTGTTATATAAAATATGTTATTAACTTTCATAACATTAAAGAAAGAGAGAGATTATTTCATCTCATTCTTTCACCATTTAATGTGACCGCTGGGAAATTCTACACTGTATTTCATAGCATTTTTGTTTCTCTACTAGACAACTGCGGTCACCAGTTAAGGTGCAGCTCTCAGAGCACAAGAGGGTGAGGGAGGGGACTGAACTTCACAAAGGTTTTCCAAACAGAAACATTGACTCAAAAAAAACAATAACAACTGCACCCCTGTGTTCTTTGCAGCATATATTAGCCTAGATATAGAATCAACCTAAGTGTCCATGGGTGGATGAATGGATAAAAAAATTGTGGTATCTGACTTTGGGTGTGTCTACCAGCACAGGTAGTGGACCACTTGGGCATACTGAAGGAAGTTGCTTGTTCCCTCTTGGGAAGAATTTTATTGAAGGAGTTGGTTTTATTGCCTTTGAAAAAACAGCTAGGAAACACAGCCTATGGAAATGCACAATCAGAACTCTCCTGTGAGCCCGACCTGTTGTGGGGCTAGACAGGTGATTGGGAGTCCAGTCCAAGACCAGTGGTCAGCAAGCAGAGCTGTGCTTTCCCCAGGACCAAGGCCACTGGCTATGTCCACCAATGGTCCTCAGAGCCACAGACATATTTGAGACCTGGAGGGAAAAAATCATTGGTTCCAAACTCCATTTTTTAAAATGCAAAATCAGAAAGAATACATGATGTAATAAATGTTCACAAATGTGACAATGCAACCTCATTTATTATTAATGTTAGTGGCCATTAATGTTTCATTACCATTGAAAACAGTTGGCTCATTTTCTCACTTCGTAGTAGACAAACCCCTGCTCAGATGTCTTAATCAGTTGAAATGTAAAAATCCCCAACATGGAGCCACGTCATCTCAAAAGTAGAATCACAGAAACCACTTTCAAAAGTTTCTACACCAAAAAAAAAATCCTTTCAGTGCTGATGTGAGTTGTGATGTGTTTGGTGTGATGTAGAATGGAACCTCCAAACACAACAGTCCCAGAACCCCTGAAAATCATCTCAACAGTCCTACTAATATTGAGCATAAATTAGAAAAAAAAAGTCAGGAAAACTTACTTGTCTATCAAATGGATCCCAGTTAAATACATTTTGATGCACTTGTGCAAAAAAAAAAAAAAGTTACCATATACTTAGAGGCGGGGGAGGTATTGTTGATATAGTAACAACTGAAGAACAAGCTGAGAAAAATCTCTGTAATATAAATCATCTTTTTGAGATGTAATTGCAAAATAAAAAGTGCTAACATTTAGTGCTAAGTGCTCCACATCAGAGGCCAATGATATTTTGTGGAAGAAAAGACAGTCAATATTTTAGATGGAGTGGTTGTTAGAGTCTCTCTGCCTTTGTAGCTGGAAAGCTTCCACAAGCCGTGTGTACATAAATGACTGTGGCCGTATTCCAATATAACGTCATTTACAAAAAAAAAATAGACAGGGGGCCAGGTTTGCCCACCTCTGCTCTACATCATACATCACAAAGTGCTCAACTAGCCCTTCGTAACCGGCACTGAAAGGGTTCCTAAGTCATAGATCCGGAAGCTAAGATGGAGTGTGAAGGATGTGCCCAAGACCGTTCATTGGTGCCCCTGACATCTCTCTGACCCTGCTCCAGGGCGGACATCAATGTTAAGAGGTGCCATGCACGTGTAGGCACATCTGAGTGTGGGTGGGTGTATTTTAAGTACACCTAGATGCTGCAAGGCTTAGCATCTAAAGACGTCAGAGAGGATGATGGGAGGCCTGGCTATATTCCTAACCTAACTGCCACTTTAGTTACCAAGTAAGCACCCTACTGTTGCCAGGGGCTGCAGCCTGCTGTCAGCTATGGGCTATGTTATCAGGGGTTATCTGCCCCAAGTCCTTCCGTAGCACAGAGAAAGCCTAGAAAGAGACCCCTAGGGAGAGGAGTGAGGAGACACCCCCTTTTCTGGGATGTGCGCCCCTTTTCTGTGGCTCTAGCCCACTTTGGAACTTTTTCATTACATGAGACGCAAAGCTGAGGGGACAGGATGATGACGGTGAATCTGAAAATGGTCTCCAAGACCCTGGGGAAACTCACCGCCTCCTCTCGCTGTCTGTTGGTCTTGTGTGTCAGTGTGGGCCAGTGCCATGGACCTGTCGGAACCACCAGTGACTGAGGAACTTCCCGGAGCAGGCATTCCCGGGGAGATTTATATGGAGCAGGACCTGGGCCAGCACGAAAAGGTGAGGGGTCTGGGAGCCGTCCAGGGCCACAAGCAGCAAGGGCAGCCTGCCGCTGGCTCTCGCGCCCTGGGGCCTGGCTGTGCTCTCTTGTTTAACTGTCTCCGAGAGGCCACCTCTTATCCCAGGACGTTCAACCAGAGCCGAGGTGGCTGCCCTTTACCCCAAGCCACAGTCTCTTCAGCCTCGAAGTAGAAAGCCCCTACTGTGTGCTGGACCCTGTCATTGACAGCCAATGAACGTGTTTGATCTTCACCATCTTCAATACAGACTTTGTCACCCTCATCTGTAGATGAGGAAGCTGAAGCCCAGATTGGTGAGGTGACACGTGGAGGCTACAGTGTGAGGCCAGGCCTGGATTTCAAGTGCAGGCCCAGCTATCTTCCCAGCCAGAGCTTCCAATTCCCACACACCCCTGGGGCAGCCCCGGTGATGGGCTGGTGGCAGGGAAGCGAGCTGGCAGTAAGACGTGATCGCTGAGATCAGAAGGAGTGTTCTAAGAGAGGCTTGGTAAAGGCCCAGCGAGGCTGGAGAGTGAAACAGGGATGGGAAGCAGAGCAGGTAACCCTGGGCACGCCTGGGAAGGGTTGTTTGCACCCTTCCAGTGACCAGTTCATTGCACAACCTGACGATGGCCAGAAAGGAGGCGCCCAGCAGCAGCTGCCCTTGCAGGGCCCACGCCCAAGCTGGCGGCCGTTCTCAGGCTGAGCAGAGCCGCCCCGGATCTTGGTCCACCTGGGGACCTGCAACTTCAGGTTGCAAGTGATTCTGATGCAGGCCCTGGCCTTGAGGGATGTTGTCTAAGGGGAGAAGCCAGGCTCAGAGGTTGCATCTGTTAATATGGCTGCATAATAAGGCCTGACCCCTACCCCCACCCCCACCCCCAGGTGGCTGGAAACAGCAAATTAAGATTTCCCAGGATCTACAGGTCCACCTGGAAGGCTCTTCTGTGGGTGTCCCTGGCCTCATTCACATAACTACAATCAGTCAGTGGCCAGGTCAGGTCGGTGGTCTCAGGTGACATCACTCGGCCCAGGTGCCTGAATTGTGGGTCCCCGCTGCACCTGTTGTATCCCAGGTGTCTTCATACTGTGGTGGTCTTGGGGTGCCAGAGGGTCAGAACAGAAGCTGTACAGCCTTTTAAGAACTTACTTCCCCAGGGGGTGCCCAACATCATTTCCACCAAGTTCTCTTGGCTGAACAAGTCACAGGACCAGCCTAGATTTAGGGGCAGGAGGAAGAGATTCCAATGCTTGCTGGGAGAAACTGCAAAGGAACTACTGTTTTCATAATTTTATTGATTGCACATGTATATTTTATGTCGTTGTAGACGCCAAGGTTCTCCCACCACCATGGAGGGGGGTATAAGGAGAGGGATGAGCACAAGAGTAATTGCATTTTAATCCATCACAGTTGTTAGGCTCTAACCATAATGCAATCACGATTTTACTTTATTTTTTCTCCTGATGAGCTCTCTCCAGAGCACAGGGAAGGGGGACACTCCCCAAGGCACCAGGTTCTCACGGGAAAGGCAGAAGCCACAGGTTTCTCTCTGCTCCGGGTCCAGCAAAGAGTCTGGAACAGTCTCTGCTCAGTAGTGAATCGCTAAGAAGCTCCAACTGAACATAGAGGCTTGGGGAGACTTATAACTGGAGGAAATAGGGGCTGCCTGGGAGGATGGGACCTCCTGGGCTTTTGCCACCATTACAAGGACCCCCAGAAGGAGCCCTGGCAGCCCTCAGCAATGCCAGATGGGCGCTGTCATGACCCAAACTCTGTCCTTTCCTGGGCAGGGAGCTAGAAGCTCCTGAAGCTGATTGGCTGGCTCCAGGGGCAATGATTTTACCTGGAAATTGACCATTTACCTGCTTCCGCTGCGGGAAAGACTGTTGTCAGAGCCAGAATCCCTCTCAGAGCAGAATTCTGTGACTGCTCTTAAAGATACATGTAGGGAATTTTTATTTCCTTTTTCTGACATTCCATTGATGACTTCTAGTAAGAAGTTTGGGGTGGTTTTTGTTTTGGTTTGGTTTGGGGGTTATTTGTTTTTGTTTTCAGTCTCTTGAGATCTAGCACACATTCTTTAGTTGCAGAAGTTTTGGGGTTTTTTTCTTCTTTTTTAGAGCGGTAGAGGGCTATACCTGTGGGCACAGTTGGTCAGCAACTTTCCTTCCCATTCTGAAGTTTGCATGAGCCACACAAACAAATCACCATTCCTGTCTCATTACTGTCCAGTTCAGTCACCTGGAATACATTTTTCTGTGACTACCCACAAGAAGCGAGGGTGCCAGAAAAGAGGCAAGGGAGAAAGCATTATTTCAGGACACGTGAACACTTTTTGAAGTTCAAAATAGCCCTCGCTGGAGGTAGAATGTGAGCAGAGAATGTCATCTTCCTGGTGACCTTCCCTAGGCCCCCTGTATGCGAAGCTGAATATTAAGAATAAAAAATAATATAAATTAACTTTCTAGCCACCAAAGTCCCCAAGTAAAAAAAGTTGTTCTTGGTAGAAAAATCATAATTTGAGGCACAAGGCAAGTGTCAGCACAGTGAGGTATATAAGCAGGAGTCTCTCTGCCACTGTATTGTTTTAACCAAACTCCTGTCTCCAACTCCTGTCTGCTGGTTTTCCACGTGACAGACACAACCCTGAAAGTCTGTCCTTGATCTCCTTCCCTGCCTTCCCCTGCCCAAGAATCACAGTGCGGGGGTTGCCTCCATTTCCCTAATGGCTTCAACCCTGCACCTGAAACCACACCCAGTAAATTCCCCCTCTGGCCTCCACCCAGGACGAAATCATTCTGTTGCTGGGGAAAGAAGTCAACCGTCTGTCAGATTTTGAACTTGAGTCCAAATACAAAGATGCCGTGATAGCAAACTTGCAGAGCGAACTGGTTGACCTGAGTCAGAAGTTGTCCGAGTCAGTCTCCTCCAGACAGGAGAAGGTGGTCTCACAGGCCATTCTGGATGAAGACATCAGTGCCAAGCAGGAAGAGATCCAGAGCCTGAAAAACCAGGTAGGACTGAGAGGCGGGTCAGGCAGGGGCTTAGTGTCACCACCCAGGTGACAGCTCCAGGTAGATCCTGGGGAGCCCCAGGGCAGTCGCCCAGATGGTTAGAGAATAGGGAGTCAGGTGAGTTAGCTCTCAGCTCTGGGGATTAGGGACCTGGAATGTTCCTAGCCTGTAAGAGCACTAGCTCTTTTGTAAACACCTCCGACATGCAAGCACAGAAGTTAGTGCTCAGATGAATCTGCTTAATTAAGCCCCTAACACACAGCATCCTACAGATGAGGAAACCAGGAACTTGGTGCAGCTCACACAGCCAAGGTGAGCTGTGGTGCTCACCAGGTGAGGTAGTGGTGCAATTTCAGACCAGGTCACGTGCTGCTTAGAACCCTGGTTATGGTGGAGCCTTTGTTCTCTGGTTTCTTGTTACAGCCTTTCCCTTCAGTTTCAGTCCTAGAGATGGTGTCTAAAGAGGACACAGATTGTGTGTAGTCAACCAGGAGCTTCTACCAGCAGACTGTAAGCTCCATGAAGCCACAGACTGCTCTGCAGAACTCTGGTTCAACCTCATCTGTTTGTTCATCTATTTACCCCCATAAATTCATCTGTCCAGGCCTGGCACGGTGGCTCATGCTTGTAAGCTTCAGCCTATGAAGCGGCCGGGGCTAGGGATCGTGGTTCGAGTCCCGCCTGGGGCCTGTAGCGAGACCTAGTTCCAAAAAATAGCTGGGTGTGGTGGTGCACGCCTGTAATCCCAGCTACCTGGGAAGCTGAGGCTGGGGATTGCTTGAGTCTGTGGTACCCCAGGCAACGAGAGCCTGCGGTTCCAAGGGCAAAAATAGCGAGACCTAGTCTCAAAAAAAAAAAAAAATCATCTGTCCACCCACCCATCCATCCACCCACTCACCCATCCGTCTACCCACTCAACCACCCACATATCCATTCATTCACCCACTTATCTGTTCATCCATTTTCCCATCCATTCACCCATCCATCTTCCCGTCCATCCACCTATCCATCCACCCATCCATCTACACATCATTCCATCTATCCATCCATCCATCCGGATGGATGGATGGATGGATGGATGGATGGATGGATGGATGGATGGATGGATGGATGGATGGATGGATGGATGGATGGATGGATGGATGGAAGGATGGATGCTACTTTCCCAGGATGCTACTTTCCCAGGAGTCAGCACCCATTTTATCACCCAGCATAACAGACATTAAAGACAAAAGACATATGTATTTGGGGGCGTGAACATGGTGGACAGGTTTGAGGATGATTTCGAGTTTCCCACTGTTGGAAATCCAGGAACTCTGGCACTGAGGTTGGAATATTTTCTGTCAGAAGCACTGAGTCTGAGACAGGGGCTTGGCTGTGCCCATCGCTTCGGGAAGCTTCTCTCTGTGTTGTGTTTCTGGTATCATTACCAGGAGGCATTAGGCTGCGGAGACCTGGAGAGATTTTCTTCAGAAACCATTCCAAGTAGCTTTTACAGGAAGCTTGTACCTCCCACAAAGAGAGCAGCAAGAGGGGAGTTTTTGACGCTCGACATTTCCACAGCACACATATGCAAGAGTATGGGCCTGGGAGGAGAGGCCGGGACGGGGCAACCTGTGGCTCCCACATGTCTCAGGTGCCCCAGGGAGAAAGGAAGTGTAACTGCCCCAAATATCATAGAACCTGAACCACGAGGACACAAAAATAAGCCAGAAACCCTGTGAAATCCTGATGTTTCCGTTCATTCTACCACAGCGAAAAGGATAGCTTTTCAGGGATCCAACCAGGAGCCCGGACTAACTGGTGGCGCCACCTGGTGGCGAGTCCGCGGCGCCGCCCTGCGCGATCCGAGCACATCACACCCCAGCCTTTTTTAATGGGCTGCAGACATCATGACGTGGCTGCTCACAGGGATTCTTGTGTTTCCGCTTCACAACAAGACTGTGAATGAGTTTCATAAGCTCGGGCTGAAGGAGGGTTTCCTATACACACAAACGTTGCTATTGTCGTTGGAGGAAATTGGTTTTATAACCTGCTCCTCGTTACTAGTTCATGCTGATGATGGGCCACCCAGAGTGGGTCTATTTAGACAGAGCCCAGAGGTTGTGGGAAGGCACACTAAGGACTCGGCCTGAGAGACAGCTGGACCCATGCGGCTTTGTGGCACAAAGATACAGACTGGTGGTCACTCATGGTCACTAACCACGCCCTCTGCTGCCCTTTCCACCAGGTCAAGCTAAAAAGACCCAATCAGAGACCTATGTCCAACCCTAGGGCAGTGTCCACACGTCCAGCAGACCCAAGCGGGCTGGCCTCTCATCGTCTTCCTCCTCCCACAGATCAGCTCCCTACAGAAAGGCTACAGCCAGGTGCTGTGCCAGACCCTGTTGGAGAGGAACTCAGAAATCACAAACCTGAAGAAGGAGGGTGAGAACTTAAAGCGGGACAACGCCCTCTCGTCAGGTGAGCAATCTGGGGCATCCAGCCTGAGAGCCACCACCCTGCCCTCCTTTCAGGGCAGACATCACCAATCAACTGCTGCACCTTTGCTCTCTGATCTTGGATGCAGCCTCAGAAATCTCTGCAGCCCTGTTGGCCACTGGGGTCCCTGAAGTAGAATCGTCTTCCTGAGCTTTATTGCCAGTTCCCAGGGCAAGGGCTGACTCAGAGATTCAAGTGACTGTCATCTCACCAATGAGAACTCAGGTGCTCTGTGAACAAAAGGGGGCCTCTAGTTTGAGGCACCCATCCTCCTACCCTTTACCTTGGCCCAAAGTGACCCACAAGGTAGTTGGATACCAGCGGAGTTGGCAGGGAGGGCAACCAGGGCATGGTCCAGGCTCAGCTGCACTTAGCCAGCTCTTGGTCCTTGGACAAGCTTGCTGGGCACCTGTGAGGTGCTCACCCCCGTTCTCCCAAAGCCAGATCCCAGGGCTCAAGCGGCTCACATGAGGGAAATGGTGATAAGTAAACGGATAAACGAGAGAGAAGCCAGTGTCATGCAAACATGAAAATGGGCCCAACCTGTGAACAAGTGTTCGGGGTAAAAGGCAAGGGAGGAAAGTTGAGCGGGCGGGCAAGGCAGGACTCTGCGGGGGAGAACGAGCAGAGCAGACAGGAATGTTGCAGAGAGTGACAGTGCAAAGGCCCTGTGGTCACAGTGCATAGGGTTAGAGCATGTGAATGGGCTTGTGGGCTGGGTGGGTCTGAGGGGGTGTCTGGGTTTTACTCTAAGGATGATGAGAAACCACTGGGAACTTTGTTGCCTGGGGAAGTCCTGATCCCACGGACTCAAGTGATCCCCAGCCTCAGCCTCCCAGGTAGCTGGGATTACAGGCGCCTGCCACCACACCCAGCTGCTTTTTCGAGACCAGGTTTTGCTATGGTGCCCCGGGTAGTCTCAAATCTGTGAACTTAAATGATCCCAGGCTTCTTGCCTCCCAGTGCTTGGATTACAGGCATGAGCCACCACACCCAGCTACCGCCCGGAGTTTTAAAGCAGAAAAGAATTTGGAGAGGGTGCGGCTGTCACGGAGATGGGGCCTCACCCGTCTGTGTGGGGTGGGCACGTGGATCTGAGTCCCTGATACGTTGCTGGAAATGTCCATAGCTGTGAAGGCATCGCGCTGAGATGCATGAGAATCACTGTCTCTAATCCTTGTGCTGGGCCCCCCCTCACCCCACACCCGCACCCACCAGCCTCCTCCGCTGCCCGCCCCTGCCCCCCTCCGCACATCCCTCCCTCTGCCAGGCCTCGGCCCTGCTCTCCCCAGCTCAGATCATCCTCACTGCGCACCTGCCCTGGGCCCGGCGCTGCCGTGGGACCAGGAACACAGAAATAACCTCGCTGGACCCTCCCCTCCCACCCCTACACCTGCCAGGCCTCCCTCCCCTTCCCTCCCAGCCTCTCCCAAGTCTGAGCTGCAAGCCTGGCTCCGTCCCGCTTTCTCTCTCCAGGGCATGGCTTGAGTAACACAGGGGTGGGCCCGGCCCGCTCCGAGGGTAGTCCTCCAGCCCACAAGGCCAGCATCCCTGGGTCCTCGTGAGAAATGCAGCGCCTCAGGCCCCAGCTCCTGAACCAACCCAGGCGTTCTGTGGGCACATTCAAGCATGAGACGCACCGGGCCGGGGGACACTGCAGTGACAGACTGACAGACGCCCCCACGTCTCCGTGGCTCACTTCCTGCTGCCGCTAGGGTCCGTGGTGTGTCCACAGGGCCTTGCTCGTAGTAGCCTCTAAGGGACTACTGGCAGCGGACATCACACTCCTGCTTCCTTAACGAGCGAGGTGGGGAGGGGTGAGGAGCAACAAGTAGAACAAGGCCTGGGACCTCGGTTCTCACATGTGGGCCCTGGGCAGCTCATGGCACCTGGGAGAGACGCATGTGATGCCAGGAGCCTCGTGACTGTTCTGACTCCCCAACTGGAGAGACGGACAGACTGCAGCAGGGAGCAGGGCCCAGCAGAGCCCAGCACCCCTGGAATGAGGGGAAGGGGCTGGAGAGAACAGCACAGCTGGAGTTTGCTGGGCTGAGTGCCAGGGAGGAGAGGGCTACCCAGAAAGTGAGCCCCCTGGCATCTGCGGGGCACCTTCAAGCCTTCATCTGAGCACCAATCACCTCAGGTCTGTGGGCAGGAAAAGCACCCAGCAGGGGCAGCAGAAACCACCTGGATGCTCACACCCAAAGAACCTGCTTCCCACAGGGCATCTGGTAGCAACGCTGAGAGGCCGAGCCAGCTCAAAGGGGCCACGTCCCAGGCCCAGCCTGCAGACCAGCTACAAAGGGGGTCGTGTGTCTCCCAAGGAACTGAGTTGTGTCCCGGACAGAGTCACCTTTTGGAGTGAAACGCCTGACCACAGGGTTCGTTGTTGGCAAACCTTGGTTGATACCACTAAAGCTAGGCCTGACGTTCCCCCGAGAGCCATGTGGGACGCCGCACCACCACCACCCCGTGCCTGCCTGCCCGCATCGCCTCAGGGCACCACAGTCACACACCGATTATCTGCTGCTACCTGCTAAGTCATCCCACAGTTCAGTGGGGGAAACCACGGCCAGGATTCAGGACCTCCCCACTCCTGTGGCTCAGGAATGTTGGGGCTCAGAGGTTCCTGCTCTCTCCTGGGCTGCCCCAAGGCTGGAGCAGTGACCCTGCCATCTAAAGGCAGGAGGCCCCCTGCCCTTCCAAAATGACCAGCTCGTGTGACTCTCCATGCGAGACCTGGCTCCTCCCTCTCTTCCATCCTCAGGGTGGCTTGAGTATCCTCACAACATGGCGGTTGGCTTGGCACCAGGGAGCGGGATGGCTCGGTGGTGTCTTTCTCAACAGCCTGGGAAGCCGCACACCAGTGTGTTTACAGCATCGCATTGTTACAGGATGGTGCAAGGGTGGGGATTCCAGGAGGCAGGGAGCCTGGTGCCATTTTGGAGCTGGAAGTCAGCCACTGGGGGGGTCTGCCCACTCCTGCACACTTGATATACATCATCTCAGTTAACCCTTTGGATAGACCTCTGGGGTAGACACGGTGCAAGGTGGATGGATAGCAAGACACCCAAGGAAATAAGTGGTTGAGGCAGCTCCAAACCTGATGAGTGTGAATCCATCACCCATCCACCACCTCCAACATGTTGGCTTTGCCGTGAGCTCGTCCACCTCATGGCCTTTGGAGACAAACTCCTGAGGCACTTGCTCTGAGGTGCTCTACTGTTCGAGGCAAACATCAGAGGTGACCCAGGCTTGGAAGGGGTCCCCCAAAATCAGGGTGATGATGGGGAGGATGACAGCCATCCTTACCTCCTCCTTGACCTTTGTGGTTTTTGTTTTTGCAGGGATGGTGTCTTCTTTGCAAAAAGACTTGTTAGCCAAGGATGAGCAAGTTCAACAACTAAAGCAAGAGGTGAATCAGCTGAAAAATGAGAACAAAGAGAAGAGTTACCAGCTGGATGCCCTCAGCTCCAGGGTGAGTGGTGCTATTTGTAGTTATGGGGGGGTTGACCATGCATTATAATACAAGCAACTGGGACCCTAAATTCCTGGGGTGGGGGTTAAAAGACTGGGAGAAAATAAGGAGAATTTCCATGGCACACTAGGAGTCCACCTGCACCCTGGGATCCTAAGCTATTCTCCTCTCACGTGGCAAGATGAGGCGGGAGCCCAAGGGCACATGGGGGGTAGCTGCTGCATGCGCTAAAGCAAAGAGTGTCCACCTGGAAAGACTGAAATCAAGGTGCCACCAAGGTTTCGCAGGGTTTTTTTTTCTTTTCTTTAACTGATTGCGCACATATTTTTTTTCACTCTGTTGTTTACCTTGAGGTTCTCCCATCACCTTGTTACCCTTGAACCATCATCCTAATCTCTTGTGCCAATCCCTCCCCCGAGTTTACCCCCTCCCCCATCTTGCTCTATGCTTCCATTCTGCTGATAGTTTGTTTTAAGTTTCCCTTGTCCTTTTGTTTGTTTTCCCTATAGCCCACATATAGGTGAGATCACCCAGTATTTCTCTTTGTCTTTCTGGCTTATTTCCACTAGATGATTCCTTCTTGGCTCATCCATGTTATCACAAATGCATCAATTTTGTCTTTTTTTTTTTTTTGAGACTAGGTCTCGCTATTTTTGCCCGTGGAACCGCAGGCTCTCGTTGCCCGGGGTACCACAGACTCAAGCAATCCCCAGCCTCAGCTTCCCAAGTAGCTGGGATGTCAGGCGTGCACCACCACGCCTAGCTTTTTTTTTTTGGAACTAGGTCTCACTACAGGCCCCAGGCGGGACTCGAATCACAATCCCTAGCCCCGGCCGCTTCATAGGCGGAAGCTTACAGGCACGAGCCACCGTGCCCAGCCCTGCAATTTGTCCTTCTGATGACTTTTTTTTTTTAAGACTAGGTCTCGCTATTTTTGCCCATGGAACCGCTTTTTAATATTCCATTATGTAGATAAACCACAACTTTCTGATCCATTTGTCAGTTTGGGGGCATTTGGGTTGTTTCCATAGCCTGGCTATTGTAAATAGCCATAAACAGGCAAGTACAGGTGTTGCAATAAACATCCGAGTACAGCTGTCCTTTTGAATGCGTGGTTTTGTATCCTTTGGGTAGATTCCCAGAAGCGGGATTGCTGGATCAAATGGTAGTTCCATTTCCATTAGTTTGAGGGTCCTCCACACAGCTTTCCATAGTGGCTGGGCCAGTTTGCATTCCCACCAGCAGTGTAAGAGTGTTCCTTTCTCTCCACATCCACGCCAGCACTTGTTGTTGCCTGTTTTTCTGATATGGGCCATTCTTACCGGTGTGAGTTGGTGTTTCTTTGTGGTTTTGATCATGTCCCCGATTATAAGTGATGCTGAGCATTTTTTCATGCGCCTATTGACCATTTGTATTTTCTCTTTGAAGAAGTGTCTTCTTCCCATTTGTTGAGTGGGTTTTTTGCTTCGCTTTTGCTACGTTGTGTGAGTTTCTCTGTGGATCTTAGATATCAGACCCCTATCAGTTGAATGGAGGGCAAAATCTTTTCCCATTCAGTTGGGTGTGTCTTTGTTTTGGTTATTGTCTCTTTTGCTGTGCAGAAGCTTTTTAGCTTCATATCATCCCAGCTGTTAAGTTTTCCTTCATTTTCTTCGCTTGTGTAGATGTGTTCTTGAAGATGTTTCTGCGGTGCAGGGCGTAGAGTGTTTGGCCTATGTTTTCGTCGATGGATGTGATGGTTTCAGGTCTTATGTCCAATTCTTTTATCCATTTTGAGTTGGTTTTGGTGTCTGGTGTATGGGAATAGTCTAGACTCGTTCTTCTGCAGGGAGTAGTCCAGTTTTCCTAGCACCATTTCTTGAAGAGGCTGTCCTTGTTCCAGTGGATGTTCTTTGCCCCTTTGTCTAGATGAATTGAGCACACATGTGTGGCTTTAATTCTGACTTGCAATTCTCTCCCATTGGTCTGCATGTCTGTTTTTATGCAGTTCCTGCAGTTTTCTAAAGGTGCGTGTAGGTGGCTCGGAAGGAGCAAGATGTGTCTTCAAGGACAGTCAGCTTCCCGATACCTGCCATCCACTCTCTTCTCCCAGTGACAAACCAGTGATGGGCCGGCTCTCCTTTGGGAGGGCCCACGCAAACTGCTTGGGGGTCTCTGTGGTGGGGCCACCTCCTGGCCTCGTGGTCATTCCGGGCTCCAGGTTTGCAGAGTCACCTTCAGTGCAGAATGTCTGGGGGTCCAGGTGCAGATTTGGGGGCATCTGCTTCAGCCCTTCAGCTCCCCTGTGCCCACAAAGTCCCCTCCAGGAGGGAGGAGCTTCCCAAAAGCCACCGAGGAGCTTGTAGATGTCGTTTTGACCTTCTGCTAAGGCCACATTCCGTGCAGACTGACTCTCTCCAGAGACGCTCAGTGTCTGTGTGGCTGGTGTGTTATCACGAGTCAAGGTGAGACACTGGCTCTCATCCCGGCTGGCTATCTGGAGGCTCATGGGACAGGTGGCCTGCTCTGGAGAGGCCCAGCAGGGCAGGAAGAAAGTCTTGGGGTCAGGACCAGGCAGGGAGGTGCCACCTGGGGCCTGGGTTAGGATGGAGGTTGGAGGATGGAGCCAACAGAAGCCGTTAGGCGGGGATTCTAGCTGCTTCTAGGGTAACACCCAACCCATCGGGTCCTTTCTCTGCTATCCTGCCCCTCCGCAGTGCTCGGCGCTGAAGGAAGAGCTGAAGAAAGAAGACAGTCAGAAGGAGCTCCGGGAGAGCCAGGAGAAAGAGCTCAAACTTTGCAGAACTGTGAGTTGAACCCTCACACCGGAAGCCTGGGGTCGGGCTGGGAGCCATGGCCCCTCAAAGGCACGAGCACTGTGCTCTCTGCTCTTTTGCACACATGGAGCCTCAGGATTCTTTGACTTTCTGCCTCTGGCCTCCAAGAGGAGATGAGCGAGAAGATCAAGGGAAATGCCCTCTCCCCCCTCTGCGCACCTGGCTCTAACCTGCTGGCCAGGCTGCCCCGGGGAGGTGGCCCCTGGCCCCACTTGCTTGGAGCATCCCTCTGGTCCTCCACCCCAGACTGGTGATGGCCAGACTGTTGTGTGGGGTCAGGCTGGGGGCGTCTAGAACACTCACTTCCACAGAGCAGGGAGGTCTCACTCAGGATGTGTGCCAGATACATAGAAACCCAGCAGGAGTGTGTTGGAGGACTCCACTTGACAATAATACGAGCCTGCAATTCAACTGGCGGCAAAAAAAGGAAAAAGTGATGGCGACATGGGGGCGGGGGGGGGGGCAAGAAGGGGGGCACGCCCTCCATCTGCCCAGAGGGCCGTGGCCACCTCTCAGGGCCAGTCAGGGCTCTTATCTCTTACCAAAACCTGGTAAGAGACTAGGTCTTACCAGTCTCTCTCGCTCTCTCTTTTTTATTTAGAGACTAAGTCTCGCTGTGTTGCCCGGGGTCTCAAGTGGTCCCTAACTTCAGCCTCCCAAGGCTGGAATTACAGGCTTGCGCCACCATGCCTGGCTATTTTTTGAGACTAGCTATCACTATGTTGCCTGGGGTAGTCTTGAGCCCATGCATTCAAGCGATTCCTAGCTTCAGTCTCCCAAGGCTGGGATTAAAGGCGCGTGCCACCATGCCCAGCTTCAGTACCTATATTGACACCCCCTGTCAGAAGCATCTTATCGGGACCACCTGTTGATTTTAATTTAGGTGGAAACCTCTCAGTACAGCCAACATGTTGTCTATCTGCCTTCCTCATCTGTTTATCAGCATCTCCATAAAGAAACAGCTGCTTTTTAATTGATGACATTGGTCCCTCTATCCGTTGCCCCCACCTCTCCATCAGTCAGGGTCCTTACAATGTCAGTGCATACAACACACAGTGACAGATTTGATCACAGTCACGAGCACTACTACCAGTATAAAATTCCTCCTATGTTTTTAATGAAGTACATCAATTTTAGAGCAATCCTCAAACATCAAAGAAAAAGACAGTTCTTTGCCTTATATAGAAAGTGGCTGCCAAAATAAAGACAATGATGATTTGACCATCAAAATGAAAATATTCATTCCCCAAGTCAGCTGAGAAAGGCTCACCACCAGTTTTAATCCTCCACCCCCACCCCCACCCTCCCGCCCCACTGGGTAGCACAGTGCTCTAGATGGAAAGCAGAAATTGGGGACATTTCTGTTCTCTGCCTCAACTGAGGAAAAGAGAAGATTCCTGTTCTCCCCAGCTGTGCCCACGGTGCCTTCTAAACAACCCTTATTTACCTTGACCCCAAGAGCAGAGAGTCTAATGAGTGGATGAGTATCTTGTACTGTTTAATCCAGGATCCTGCTGCTTTTCAAAGGAAACTAATCACATCCCTTTACTCAGTGCTTCAATATCCATCCAGGTTGAAAAGAAGTCTCCTGTTGACCCCACAGCTGTAGAATTTGCCCCCAGGGGAAGAATTAAGCTAATAGCAGACTAGGTTTCCAGCTTAATGAGCCAACTGAAGTGAGTGATGAAGATTTAGACGTTCCCTGCCAGCCTCAGGCAGGCTGATTTGTGTATTGTTGAAACTCTTTCAGCAAATGCAAGACATGGAGAAAGAGATGAAGAAGCTCAAGGATGAGCTGAAGAAGAGCTGTACCGAGCAGAACATGATCTCTAAGACGCTTCGAGAAAAGAGCAAGGTACAGCAGGGAGGGTATTGGCCCAGTGGACCAACGTGGGCTGGTGACTCCTTTCGTAGCCTCTCCCTTCATCCTCACATGACCCCCATGTGGTCAATACTGGCATTCACCCCACTTTACAGTTGGGGGGAAAAGGTACTAGCCTCATTTTACAGCTGAAAAAAAACAGAGATAAAGGGAGTTACCCAAGTTTACCCAGATAAAGCAGTTGGGACAGAATTTGGAGCGAGGCTGCCTGACTCTAAGCTTTCCACTGAAAATGGCACTGGGGAAACGAGGGCATCAAGGCTGGCAAGAAGCAGGTTTATGAGTCCTGGTGCTGACTCAGTGAATGTATCTGCAAAGACTGAGCACCCCGAGTGGGGAGTTAAGGGATAGACCCCCTTTACATGCCCTGGTGTTCCGGGGCTATCATGGGTGGTCATACAAGGTTTGACG
This sequence comes from Uropsilus gracilis, assembly GCA_004024945.1. Taxonomy (NCBI): domain Eukaryota; kingdom Metazoa; phylum Chordata; class Mammalia; order Eulipotyphla; family Talpidae; genus Uropsilus; species Uropsilus gracilis. The sequence continues at coordinate 5,267 of PVHY01013059.1, read as the reverse complement.
TGGTGAAGTCAAAATGAGGAAGATTCCGGGAGAAACTGGGCAGCAGACAGGTAAGCTGAGTCAGCCAGTAATGGGCTGTTTATCTAGATACCCAGGCTGCACGCCTTAAGTTACTGAGCCTCAGCATGCTTTAAATTAGCATGCTTTTTACCTGGTCATCTTGCTTCAATATGAAGCCATTACCCAAGATTGCCTTCATCTCATCATGGCAAATGTCTCCAGAAAAGAACTGATCCATTAAATCAAGTTAGCCAAGGTGGTTATTCAAATGTCAATATTCTCATTAACTTTTTTGGTTTGTATGTTCTATCAGTCACTGCAAGAAATGTGTTTTTTTAAATCTCATCTTGACTATGGACTTGTGTTTTCTTATAGTATTGCCAGTTTTTGCTTTCTATATTTTGAGGATGAGTTACTAGGTGCATTATATTTTCTGTTGGAAAAAAACTTTGGCCATCCTATAATGTTCCTCTTCATCTCTAGCAGTATCTTTTAACTTGTCTGCCTTTTCATTAATACCGTTCCAAAAGCTACCCTGGATTTTTATTGGTTAGACTTTTCCAGCATATCTTTTCCATATTTTGTCTGTCAAACTTTAAGTTTTATCTGGATCTCTTCTAAATAGCACATCATTTTATAAAATCCAGCTTGACGATCCTTACCTTTTAGGCCATCAATATATAATGTAGTTGCTATTGTGTTGGGTTTTACATTTTCCTTTGTCCTCAGCACCAGTTATACCATCTATGCTATATTCCTTCTCTCCTTTCTTGATTTTTGTGTAAATTGTTTTCTGTCATTCCAGTCTTCTCTATATTAGCTTGAAAATGTTTCAAGCAAAGCATTCATCTTCTGACTTTTTTATTTATTTTTACTCTTCTTTCAGCAGTAACCCTAAAGAGATAATGTGAAATATGTACCTGATAATTAATTTTAGTAAATTAATTGATAAAATTAATGACATTAATTTAAAATAATAAAATTAATTTTCACTTGAAAATTGATTAACTACTATTTAACCTTTGCTCTTAACCACATTTGCCTAAGGATTGAATTCTACATTGGTGAGGCTCTTCTTCCAGCACAGTATCAATAGCCTTAGCTACCTCTTTCTATTGTCTTTGGCTTGTGTCTAATTAGAAGTCATTCGTAAATTGAACTGTTAAACCTCTTTGCGATCTGTCTTTCTCTGACTGCTCTTAAGGTTTTCTTCCCCCTCGATTTTCAATACTTTCATTTTAATCAGTCTCAGTTGTGTATTTTTTCTTATCTACCTCGTTTGTAATTATATGGGTTTCTTGAGTCTTTGGCTTGGGGTTTGCGTTAGTTGCAGTGCTAGACTGAATACCACATTGGTAGTGGGGCACTTCTGAAGGCTTTTGAGTTCAGGGGCTGATGTCATTACATCTGCAGCTAGTAATAATGTAATAATTAATAATAACAAAGTAATAATGGCGACATGACAGCTGCAGGTTCTTATTTGCTAGTCATTGGGCCAAACACTGCATCTCTCCTGCCTCATAACCACTCCATGATCTATGTAAAGGCAAGGCACTCAAGGATACACTCACTAGTACAGTACCTGCCAAGGCCACATAGCCAGTAAGTGAAAAGTAAATGAAAAGTAAGGGAAAAGTGAAAAAGTAAGTGAAGCCACCTCTTCCTGTGCCCATCACGAGACACAGCGTTCTGTAACTGGTTACACTGAAATCAACCAACATTTTTAAAGAATTTAACTCCTCAATGGCCGGGTACAGTGGTGCGTGGCTGTAATCCCAGCACTGGGAGGCCGAGGCTAGGGATCACTTGAGTCCATGGGTTTGAGACTACCCTGGACAACATAGCAAGACCTTGTTTCTAAAAAAATCGCCAGGCGTGGTGGCACCCGCCTGTAATTCCAGCAACCTGGGAAGCTGAGGCTGGGGATTGCTTGAGTCCGTGGGTTTGAGACTACCCTGGGCAACATAGTGAGACCTAGTCTCTAATAAATAAATAAATACATACATACATACATACATACATACATACATAAATACATAAATACATAAATACATAAATACATAAATACATAAATACATAAATAAATAAATAAATAAATAAATAAATAAATAAATAAATAAATAAATAAATAAATAAGAATTTAACTCCTCAGCCGCATCTCTATTCAACAGCTAGAGGTGGCTCATGGCTGCCATGTGAGCACAGGTTCAGACCATCTGCATCCGTGCAGATTTCTGTCTGACACAGCCACTCTGTCACATAGCAGCAGCAAGGACACACCAGAGGCGGATGAACTAGCAGCAAGGCGACCAGTGCGCTCCATTCCTGGCTGTGTCACACACACGGTTGGAAGGGAGGCCTCAAAGCACAGGCTCAGAGACATGGGTGTGAAGGTGCAAGCAGGTGGCCACTCTCTGGAAGATGGCTCTGAGGCTTGGGGTGGGGGGGCGTGGGGGCCATTCATTAAGTGGGGAGCATGGAGAAAGGCAGTCAGGGGTTGCTTTGCTTTGGCAGCCTCTGAAACAGCTGCTGGAACAGAAGCCAAAGAGCATTTCACCCGGGAGGCCTGTACAGGCAGGAAGCTAGGACCTGGAGAGGGCAGAGGGCTTTTCCCAAGGGGCTTAGCTAGTGAGAGGCTCTGGCCCCCTGAAAGGCTGGGTCTTTCATTGCATCTATGTGATATGCTCGCTGCCAACTCCTTCACCCCTAATAAACGGTGTGTGAAGTTGCTTCCGTACAGAATCATTTCATTTATTTAGTCATTTATTTAGGCGCATTTGCCTCATTTCCTGATAGTAGTGCCAAAGGCCTGCGTTTGCCAGCTGCTCCCCAATTATTCATGGTGGGGAAATGAGTTGAGCGGCTGCAGCTTCTTACAATGGCCAGCAGGGGGCAGCATTGAACACACCCGAGCTCTCCATCCTCTCACCCCAGCAAGACATGGTTCCTGGTGTTTAGAAGGACCTTTGCACGGTGGCATTCCTGTCCACTTTCACAATGTCCGACAACACCTAGCACGCTCACAGACCCTTTACAAGCATCCTCAGCCCCACCGGACATGAGGATGGGACCGCCAGCCCTGGTCGGCTCCCCCAGGGTCCCCGAGCCTGCAAGCAGCTGAGCTGGGGCCTTGGATAGGACAGAGTTGGGCCTGGGGTACAGGTACCCTCTCCCCTAGGGCTGGCCTCTGGGGAGGCTCCCCACGCTCAGTGCGACCCCTGCAGGGCCCCCACCCTTCCGGGCTTCCCCCACAGCCATTAGCCCGCCTGGAAAATCTCCCCAGAGCACATTAGGACCCCATTAGCAGCAAGAGCATGCTTTCATCGTCATTTCAGGTTGAAGAGAAGCTTCAGGAGGATTCCAGAAGGAAATTGCTTCAGCTCCAAGAAATGGGGAACAGAGAGAACCTCATTAGAGTCAATTTGGAAAGGGCAGTAGGTCAGGTAGGCTCCAGCGCCCTCCGCCGGCCCTGTGCCCTGGTCCCCTGCACCCACAAGCCCTGTGGGCGAGCAGGAGCAGGAGGAAGACGCCGCGGTTTCGCACTCCATCCATCTCCAGGCAGAGTTTCCTGGGCCCTGGCGTCCCAGAGGAGGCCATGAAGCCGTTCCTGCTGGACAGCCACCCCTTGTCACTGTCTGCCATTGCGGGGACCCTGGCCCCATGTCTGTCCCTGTTATGGGGCCACGCAGCTCCCTCTGGGGGGTTTGGGCCTTCTCACCCCGGCGGCGTTGCCTCTACTTTCTGCTTCTCAGTGTCGGTCGTGACACTCGCCGCCGTTGGTCTTCCTCTGGCCCCCACCAGCTGACACCGGCAGTGTCCACTAGGAAAGGACGCCTTTCTTAATTCAGTAAAATCCAGACGGTCTAAGCCCGGGGCGCTGGGGAAGTTCTGGGCAGGGTGGAGTGGACACTGACCAGGATGGTCTGGGGCCATTTCTCTAATTGTCTGACCCGAGGTGACCCAGGAGCCTCCCTCTGTGTGTGGTGGGGACCTGGGCTTGCAGACAAGACGTCACCAGAGGCCCAGGGGAGCAAGTGGAAAGGGGGGGGGGGCACTGGTCCTCTAGAACATGGCTGTCCTGACTCCTTCCCCGGGAAAGCTCTCCTGGCATCCACAGCCTCAGGGACTAGAGAGGCTTTTGTGTTTTCACGTGTTTGTGCTTCTTTATTTTGGGGGGGCTGTGGGGGGACACTGCCGCATCACTCACTGGAGTGCCATAAGGTTCTGTGAGCCCCAAGAAAACATGACAGAGCCACCATCCTTGGCACCCTCCACCTCACTCAAAGCCCTGCCATTTGGTGCCATCCAAGCTCTGAGGAGCAGGGCGAGGCTCTACCCCCCAGACGGTTGAGGACCCCAGAAGCTGAGTCACTGTGCTGACTAGGAGCCGCACTTCCAGCTCCTTCAGTAACATCCCCACCATCACCATCCCCCGGGTCATGCCAGAAGCTGCCCACCCCCTGGTAGGGCAGAGAGCCTGCCAGTCTGATGCCAGTCTGAGATGCCCCCTTTATGTCCCTGGGCAACCCCTCACCTTTCCTGCACTCTGCACCCCCTAACACACTGGCCTGAGGGTGAGATGTACGCCACCTGCCCCAGCGTCCAGGTCCTGGCAAGGGCTCTGGACAGAGGTCACTCCCAAGCACCCCAAGGAGACAGACCCTAGGTCTCCAGAGGGAGGATGAGGCCCCTCTCTGCCACCCAGACCTTCCCACCTGCTGCTACCTCCATGGCCCTGCTTCCCATGTGAGTCAGCTTCCCCAGCCAGGTGACCCCAAGGAGCCACGGCCCAGAGGACTGTCCTTCCATCCCTGCCCAGTCCCACACATGTCTCTGGTGACAGTGGGGTCCATCACTCACAAGGCCCTCTCTCTGCATACGTCACCTCAGCCATGGGCCAGCTGCAACCCACCCCTGGGCCACGAAAGCCCATGGTGGCCTGGAGAGCCTCTGGCCATTTCCAGGGAGGAGTCCTCGGGGGACACTCATTCAGCTTGGCTCCCGGGACACCCCCATACAGCAAGCACTTGGGTCCTGGGCCCTGTAAGTAGACTCGGTGGCCCTTGTGGTCCCTTCTGAACTGGATTCGGGCGTCCTTGACGCCATCTTGTCAGGGAACCATAACACAGGCCCAGAGCCGCCATGTTGGCGCGTTCCCAGGGACAGCTGGGCTTCTCGGCCTCTCACCGCTCAGGGGGCCCGGGCCACCTTCCGCTTGTACTCCCATCAGCCTCGCCTTGGTTGCCCCCACTGTTTCATCAACTGTC